>JAHWFP010111056.1:0-44244 GCA_023313725.1 Lithobius niger
CCCCCCTTATTTCCCATCTCCTGAAGTTTTTAAGCGACCTGTTGAAAGAAGGCCTGAAAGGATCAACAAGTTTGGTGTAGTGCTCAGCACTAAACTCCGTCTTCAAAGCCGCAGGCAGCACCAAACTACTTGACGACTATCACATCTCCACCCTCATCAAATCCTTTGAAATTGAACGCCCTGCCACCCGCCGCATCTTCCCGAATGGGACTTATCAATCGTACTGCAATTGCTTTTGAAAGAACCTCATGAACCAATGCAAAACAGTCCTATGAACATTCTCACCCGCAAAACCGTGTTCCTAGTATCTCTCACAGCAAGTATTCACTATAGTGACATCCAAGCCTTATCTGCTGACCCAGCCTACTGTGTCTTCGCACCAGATTTCACCTCTGTAACGCTAACGCCAAAGGCTGACTTTTGTGCGAAAATCCAAAAACCATGCGAACCAGCCAAACCTATCGTAATTCCTGCTCTATCGAAAAACTTCGGCGACGAATCCAAATGTATCCTATGTCCCGTACGGGCACTCTGTTACTACGTCACAAGACCGACAGTGACGAAATCTACAAAGACAGAAATCAGCTCTTTCTACCCTTCGGCAGCGCCTTCGGTGAAACCTCAGCAGGAACCATTGTACAGTGGATAAAAGAAGCCATCCAAAGTGCATATGAAAATTGCAACATCAATTGTGCTGGCAACGGCTTCAGAGTGACGGCACACCAATGAAGGGCAGTCTCAACATCATAGGCATACCACAACTTCTTCCCAGTTCCGGACATCCTGACTGCAGCATCCTGGCGAAGCACCTCCGTCTCCACATCCCACTACTTTCGAGAAATGACAAAGCAAGCCAATAGACTACTCCGTCTGGGCCCCATCGTAGCAGCCAAATGTGTCGTCAACCCCCCCCCCCCCTCTTAAGCACTTAGAAATAGAAGCAAGTCCACTATCAAGAAGGAAGCAAGACCCTCTCCATGACAAAAACCCCCCTTTTTAGAGCTACCAAATTTTACGAAAGAGATCCAAATTCACTGTTTATCTGTTTTCCTGAATGAAGTGCGAAGTTTGGGAAACTTTTTCGAGGAAGCTAGCAGGTTAAGGTGGCCGGCCACCGGAACTTGAGGAGGTCTAACTGTTAATGGGAAATGATGTTTTATTGTTTTTGAAGGAAATTCCGATGGAGGAGATAATTCTCAAAAATGTATTTGTTAAACTGTGTTAGTTCTTCGTTGGTGGTATTGTGTTGTGTTTTTGGTGACTATATTGCTACTTGCCCTCGCTAGACAATTTCGCTGAAAAACAGTAAAACTAGTTGTCATGTGCTAACAGTTGGTTATGAACGGAAAGGAGACTACTTGATTTAAAGCCATTATTATTCCTCCTTTGTTTAGGCATCAAAATTTTTGAATACTGGCATAATGAATACAGCAGTAACGTGTCACGTGGACTAAACACTACAGTAATATTGTGGTGTGTGAAACCTTACAGACAAGCTTATTTGTGTCCTTTTCCCTTTTTGATTTCGGTTCACTTTAAACCTTGCCTTAAACATCAAACGAGTTCTTTTTTTTTTCCTAATACAAAAAGCAATGAATAACAGCTAACAAAAAGCAATGATTTCTAATAAAAAAAATATAGAAGTGCAAAAAGACCCATCACTACGATTCTAGGCACAAAAGGTTTTGAGATTTAAAAATGTACCTCACAAGATAACACACACTTATTTCCTGAACGTATAAACTTATTATCTCGTCACGTACATTCTGATATCTGACAAGTGACAGCATTTTGAGGCTCAATTCATAGCAGCCAGCGGTCTTTATTTGCCTTCCCAGTGTGTTTGATTACATCATATGTGCTGCAGGGAAAAAAAATTACTTTTTGAGGCTGCTATCCACACAATTGCCAGCTGACGTACTGGCTGCACTATGTATTGAAAATTTTTTCCCAATTAAAAAAAAGTTTGGAACCTTAAGTGGTTATTGAGTTGTTATCTATGTGATAATACACACTGTCCCAGGACTGACTGGTACAGAGGCCTCCAACTTGACCTCCAAAGCAGCTGCCATATCTGTTCTGCTCTCCTGCACCCAAACGACACACTGTCTTTGTGTGGGGTGGGAGATGGGTGGGATGCTCAAGGAAGTAAGACAGCCATGCACATAGAATATGGTACTGGGGTCAGCCACATGGCTGTTGGAGAATTGGCGTATAGAGGGTAGCTCTTCTGGGATGTGTTATGGATAGTAATGATTACCGTTTTTTTTATAAAATGGCCACCAAGGTATGAGACTTATTTGCTTCTGTAATTTGTAGACCGTGGGTCAGAGATGGATACGGAGCTCACCACACCCCCTCCCAAACCCTACATTCCATACACACAATGCCTATCTTTGTGATATAGTGGTGGTGGGAAATTTTGTTAATATGTTGGTAAAAAGTTTGATTTTCATGGTTTTTATTGTTTATGTATTGAAATGGTGCTTTTATCTATAATTTACGAGTATAAAGCACTCCAGCGATCGCTGTAATTAACCTAACTGATTATAGTGAGGCTTGATTGAAAGGTGAAATTTGTTGTTAGTTGCCCTGAAAATATTCATTACCGGACTTTTTATTGTTAGCAATTCCTTCCTGTTTGTGGCTCAATCCCTAGCGATGAAAAGTTGGCTTTCCTGCCGGGCTCGCAGCTCCCCTTTATTGCGCATGCACCAGCGCAGGCCTCAGTATATAAAAGCTCGAGTTAGAGCATTCATCTTCTTTCTTCCTAGGGCGCCACGTCGTGTGGTCGCTCTACTGGCTCTCCCGATTCTCCAGCTCTACGGTACCCTTTGGTGTGTTTCGTCAGTTGCTCCTGGTGTAACCGTGGCCTCCTTGGAATCGTTGGTCCATCTTTTTGGCAGCAAGATACGGATCCCTCGGTCTCCACCGACAGTCCGTTAGCAGGGGGAAACCACAGGTTTTCCTATTCGACATTCAGACTCTACGGTTACCTTTCTTCATGGTCTCCGCAAACCAAGCGGTCCCTGTCACGACTACGGTTCCCCTCTACTATGGTCCACCCTTTTTGGTAACGAACTGTGTCCGGGTGCTCTTAGGCCTGTGCAGTATAACACTGGCAACCGGGCGACCGAGCACCTGCCTACTTTGCAACCGTCGTTATGACTGTACACCAGTACCTACAGAAGATAGTCCTTTGACCTTTAGGCCCAGTCTCCTTTCACCCAAAATTTTTCGGTTCTACTGTCGTGGTTCCATCGTTGTCATATCTCTCTGTCCACGTGTGTTTCCATCCAAGTGCTGGAGCACAGGCAACCTGTGACTGAACGCCCACCTACTTCTGCATGCGGTTACTTCTGCAGCAATGAGCGTCTTGTGTGCACTGACATTCGGAGCTTGGTTACCAGCATCGAAGACCCAGAGCCTCATGACCCGCAGTAGGCCACGGCCGGCTGTCCTCCTATCTCCTTTCGATACAGCTTTGTCTACAGGCAGCAACAACGGTTCGCCGCCCAACCGTCAGCACGTCTTATGTTCCTTCGCTGGCCCGGAACCAGGGCTCGGGCCCAGGCCCGGTGACCCCTCCTCTCTGAGTACCCATCGGTCCACAACTGCCGAATTATGTCGTTCATCAACACCTTTTCTCCCGCAAGGTGCGGGGACCAACCTGCGTCCATGATCCTTGGGTCCCACTTTGAACCTTCCAACCACGTCAAGTACGCCCTTGCTTTTTTGCCTCGTCCACCCTGTCCTCTTCAGCACGTTTTCTGAGCACTCAACACATCACCAGTCGGTGAACACGTCTGTGTACTGCTACGGTAACCAGCTTTATCTATCTCCATCGTCATGCCTTGTCACCAAATATAAGCACATCGTCTATCCCGTCTACCGACCGAAGTCCGGCGCTCGAACCCAGGCCCACGACCGGGCCCGGTGCCTCCCCTTTTTTCTGTGCATCATCTTCATTCCACCTTCTTCCACGACAAGAATCCTTGTCTATGGTCCCCTCAGGCATTTGTCCACGATTCTTCCAACCCTTGAACCAATTGAGGGTAACCATGGTAACCACCGCGTTTTCGCTACTAACCATTCAGGACGCCACTGGTCGATCGACGCACCTGTATGCTGATGCACCTGCAACCCTTTTCCTCCTTTCGGTTGGTTGGCAGCTACAGTTTCATGCAGTGGTGTGTATAGACTAGCGTGGGCCTCTGGCACAGTAATACAGGTGGGCCCCTGGCATAGTAATGCAGGTGAGCCCCTGCGTGGAAAGACATTGATGGTAGTGTGGCCCAGAGGGTTGTCTGGGAGAATACCCCTAGAAGTTATGAAATTTTTTGAAAAAACACATTAAAATTATGAAAAATGCTTAACTCTGGACCCAATATATTCAGCAATGGTTTTAAGCTTTGCTTTTAGTTTTCTTGCATTTGGTGGGTGAGCAGGGGCTCCCAATGCAGATGGGCCTCTGGCACCAGCCAGTCTGACTCAATGGTGTACACGTCACTGGTTCCACGCTTCTGTTGTTCATTATACAACTGCACTCGTGCCTTGGACTGGGGGAAGGGACAACCTACGTACGGGCCTTGGGTCCCAGTTCAACCTTCCAACCACGTCCAGTGCACCATTAGACACCGTTTCATCCACCCCAGTCCCTCAGACCATCCCTGGGGCCTAACACTGAATCTTTGTCGTCAGTGTCTCTTCATGGTTTTCTGCATAGTGTCACTGGTACACCCACTGCCCTTTCTATGACCACCAGGACTGTGCAATAGGTTATCTTTGCCTTACTATATTTCTGCTTTGTGACAAATGTCTCGTATCTCCTTCACGGTTCCCCCTAGTCCCCAGTTCCTCCTCCTTCTCAGCACTGAATCCCAGACACCCTCGACTGGTTGGCAGGAAGGAGAGAGGATGGGGGGGGGGACAGGGTTATGGAGAAGACAGAAAGGCAGAAGTTAGGATAAAGGATATGACTCCTTCATACCAACAAGCCTCTTCTTTTCAAGACTACGTCTGTCCAGTCAGCATCTTTTCCGGTAACACTCCTCCGGGACGTGGTGTCCACAGGGTTCCTCAGGGATCTTCTCGCTCTATCTTCCATACTTTGCTGCTGTTCACTCATGGATCCTTCTTGTTTCTTCCCTGTTTCTTCCCTCCATGAACCCTCTGGTTCCCAAACTACTGTGGTTACTAAGAATGTGATAGTTTCATCACGCGGACCATCCTGGCTCCACTCCAGCAGTACTGATTACCTGTAACCGGTTTATGATGGCCATGTCAAGTTTTCCAATGCGAACATTCACTTCGACCTTTGCTACACCGATACCATCGCTCCTGCGAGGGATATAACAAGAAGTACATTATGTGGACTTCGATCAGTGACCCCACCAGACAAGCAACACGTCAACCTTGCACTCCTTCGTCTCCAGATCCTTTCGGTTCAAGTTTCACAAGTTTCGCATTGCCCGAACCCTTCGACAACAGTTACCATCAATTATGGCATCGATCAAGCCACTGCCTCTGCTTCGAATGGGCCAGTTCCTCTGCCATCTACTCGTGTTCGTACACGTCTCTCCACCGTGTTTTCCACGGTCTCCGGTACCACCAGCACCATCCGTCCTGCCGGCACACCGCCCTCAGCTGCCTCTACTTCATCACCACTCCCGATGCTTCCAGCCTCGGCACCTCCAGTCCCACCTTCTCGACCACCTTTGGTGTCTCCTCCTCGTCTATGGTTCCCGTAAGTCTCCCTCAAGTATTTGGATCGCCATTTCCGCCTTCTAGCATTATTCGTGCCACCCTTCTTATTAACGTTTCCCTTGGTCCTTATGACCTTGCCCTGTTTACTACAAATGTTGTGTCTCCTTGGACGTCCGCTCATCAATTTCCTGCTGCCCTGGCCCAGCAGTACACCGACAGACTTAAATTATTAACTCTTTGGGCGGACGCTTCAGGTCTCTATTCCTTACGTGCTTTCATTGTGAGCAAGAAACCACTATACGGTTTCTCGAGGACTCCAATTCATCCGTTGCAAATGACATCGGTCACCGTCAGACTATCGTCGAGACCTCACCAGTGGCAGATTTTTGATTCCAGCTTCGGTCTCCGGCTCCCCGGAGTTGCCAGCCATTGCTGTCGGTTCCCCTCTTCGTTCTGCGATACCATCACAAACGTCTCCGATTGCAAGCGTTCCTACAGCTCCACCTGTGACCAGTTCACGATTCCTATCCGACACCGTCTCTCTCATAAACGCATGGTCAACTGCTTCCCCGGCTTTTCTTACCGAAATTATCCACCTATAGTGTCAGGCAATTTGACACTGCTTTGGTCCTTGTGCCAGTTTTTCCACGGCTACTTCCCTGCTATGCGCCATCTTCTGTTCACCTTCCATGCACAAACTGTCAGCACACAGTCACAGGGATGGCTCTCGGTTCCAAGCTTTACCTAACTTTTTCACTTCGCCAGTAATCCCTGGACTTTTCTACCACGGCGTTGAGGAACCGGTCTCTCACCATGGTCGCACTTTTTCCCTAATTATTTGGACTGTGACCAACGAACGCCAACAAATGCGCCTATCTCCAAACACCCTCGCCTTCCTTTCCAACAGGCGTCTAATACGACCTGCTACAGTACCGGTTCCTCGAACTTTTTTCTTTAATTTCTTCAAAGTTCTTCGGATTCTTCCTACAAGAAACTGTTCCACAAGTACGAAGACAGATGACAGACGATGAAGATAGGAAGGCCTACACTGCCTGTTCTTCAATTTCAACTACACCACACGTTCATGAGTATGTCACACCTACTACTTTCCTCCGTTTCCACGTCGATCCCATGTTCCATCCAAGGCAGCAGTTCCCGCTCAGAAGTTTTACTCCTCACGATACTCTGCTCCTTGTCACCGCACGCCTTCCATTGACCACCGTCGTTTTAGACTCGCCCAGACAACAATCTACTTGAAGCAATGTGTTTTTGTCGTTTCTCTTGCGTACTAAGCTCATTCCTCGGACCCAGAATTCGACCGTCTTCCCCTCAACGGCTACTCTTGTGTCCACGTCCCTGATGTTTCCCGGTTCACGGTCCATCTTACACCAGGCTCCGTGCCGAGTTCCAGTCTTCTCCTGCACGATGATCCCTGCTTCGGAATGACATCTTTGATTCTGGAGCCGCCGGCTCGAAGCATGGGTACTAGTCAACCTTGGTCCCTCCTCCATTTTTTGACGAGGTCTTGCTAAAAAAAAAAAAAAGCATGCACAACATGCAACACGTTCAAAGAAGAGGCAGAGGAAAACACACGGCAGACGTACAAGACATCGTGGCTCCCTTCCTGTCTTTTCCCAGGGTTTATCCACACAAAATTCCTCGACAACTGTTCCTTTCGCTGACTCCACCACGAAAGACACTGCCATCCACCACCAAATGTAACTGGCCAAGCTGTCTTCTTTCACCGCGGCAGGCTCAATTACCCACCCATGTTCTGTAGCTGGACAGGCCTTGACCGTCTCACTCATCTCGATCATTGCACCATTTGGAATAGTCAAGACATAGTGGCTCCCTCCCTGCCATTTCCAAGGGTTGCCCCACATTTCATTCCATTCAACGACCGTCTTTTTCTTCACTTCGACCTGGATCTCCCTTCTATCTCATCTGAGGAAAGCTGAAAACGAATCAAGACATCCAAGCGTACGTTCATTCTGCTCAGGTCCTCCCCTTGCTGACTTCGGGTCTCATCTAACTAAAGACAATCATTACAACACGACAAGACAGAGAGGCAAGACCCTCGGACGGCTCTTCACATCTCCATAGCCACCACGGATCCTTCTTTCATCCCACCATACTAAATTAATCAAGCAATCATCAAGGAACTGGTCCTCAAAGCCCATGTCCCTACCTTCAAATCACTGCCACGGGCAGACCGGTAGTGCTATCTGTGGATGATATTATTCTGTTGGAAGGGGATGTGTCAGCTCTTGGAAGTGTGTGTGGTGTTGAGAGGGGGTGGAGCAATTGGATGGTGCTTCGTTTAGTGGGGAGCAGTCTGGATGTTTGGGAGGGGTGAGCAGCTCTGAGATGGTATTGTGAGTCGGCATGTATGAAGGTTCTTAAGGCTGGTATGCTGTAGTATGCGTGCTGGGGGCAGGTCAGGTGAAGCAGGGGTACCTGGGCAGAATGAGAGAAAGTGGTGGCCAAGGCAGGAAGGGGAAGGGTTGCATTGTGGGGCTATCACAGGTAAGAGTTGGCACCTGTTCTGTGAAAGGGGTTGGGAGTGCCTAGCGCTTCATTTGGAATGGAGGATATGGGTGTACGAGACTTATGTGTGGAAACAGGTGGAGGATTTCCAGTGGTAGCTTGGCAAATGGGCACTGGTGCCCATTCGCTTTACGGCTAAAGAGATGGTGAAGGGAGAGAATGGGGTGGTCATGTTTTGAGCTAGGGAGGCATTGGCTAAGGCAAGGGTTCATTCTTGTGGACGAATTCAGCTAAAATAAACTTTAGGGTATCGTGAGCGTTTTCAAATTACAGTAAAATGCAGTTTTAGAACTAAATATTGTTTTTTCTTAGCCGTAAACTGCTTGCCTTTATGGTAACACACCCATTGGCCCCACTCTTTGCTGAACCTTGAGTTTCCAAGCGAAAAGTTACGAGAACTGACGGAGCGCTGTCACCAGCGCGTGATGCCACATGGTGGGACGAGTTGCCAGGTAGAGCGAAATTTGGTTAAAGTTGACAGACAGGGCATATTTTAATGAAATAGCTAAAATATAGGTAAACGTTTTAGGACAACAAAAAAAAAACAATTTTTAGTTCTAAAACTCCGTTTTTAATTCCGAAATATCCAACCGTTTTGTTTGTTTGTCAAGTAACGTACAATTGTACGAGTATGCGTGTGCATGAAAGTTGATATGTCACAGTCCTTGTTCCCTGGAATTGGAGTTCAAATTATAGTTAGTTTCATTCGAGTAAACGTTAATCCGCTTTTATTTTTATTAGCTGTGAATTTCATGGGGGCATGAAAATGAGGGCATAATGCTTGTTTACAACTGGCAAAGCCATTTTTTGTTAAGTTAATATTTTGGCTTTTTCGATTCCTTTTTTATTATCATTGGTACGATCTGGTTTATCACGTTCATTTTCATTCTCCGCCCGCTTGGATTTCACCAGCTAAATCGTCTCTCTCATCTAGTGGGGCAGGTAACCCAGTTAGGTTTCGTGCTCCGTAAATATAAAGAAGAAAAAAACGGTCCTGTCGGCTGTGCTAATAACATTGTAACATTTTGACTTTCCCTCGCTCTCCCTGCCTTTGTTATCTACACTGACTCGGAGTCAGCAATTGAGACTGTCCGGCAAGCTGTGGCTGCTCTTACGAGACCCGGTTGTGTACTCCATATGTAGGAAGTGGTGGGCAGCGCAGCATCGTAGCCAGGTTTTTTTGAGTTGGGTTCGCAGCCATGTAGGCTTGCATGGGAATGTACTCGCGGATGACCTGGCGAAGGCGGGAGCTGTTGATAGTGATGTAGGCTCTCGCTGTGTTCACTTGTCTGTCTGGTCGAGGCTCCCAGTGCTCACTGGGTGGTGCATGGACCTGTGGACCACCGAGTGGAGCGTGTCAACGGCGGGACGCGATCTCTTCCGCATTCATCCTGTTTGCAGTCGTTCATCAGTCCTTGATAGATTCCCGGTGCTGACTGCTAGGACTCTCGCGTTTGCGCACTGGGCACTCCCTTCTCGAGGCTCATCGTCATCGCATGGGCTGGTCAGACTCTCCCTTGTGTCCGGTGTGTCTGGTGGATCTCACACCGGAGCATTTTCTGCTCCACTGTCCGGTCTTCCGTGTTCGGCGGGTGGATCTAGCTCGATACTTCCATGCTGGTCAACCTGCGGATCGTCTTCTGTCCCTGAATGATGGTCGCACGTTGTGTGTTCCGATCTGTGTTCTGGTGGTTCCTTGATTTTGTTGTTCCCGGTGTGCTTCTCTATGTTCATTTATTTTCTCTGTGTCCTGTTTACTCTGTGTAATTATATGTAGTTAGTCGGAGAATACGTGACCAGGACCAATTTTCTGCGTAATAAACCAATTAATCCCTGTGACCTAGTATCGTTGCATCATTGTTACATGTTCCAACATTATTGCTCAGTTTTTAGCCTCTGCTGCTCTTACTCCTCATATTTATTTTTAATTCTTGAAAGTACTGTATACCGACTGTGCTAATAAAAAAATAAACAAATGAGACAAGAATCGAGATAAGCAAGTGAGTACTTTCTGTGATTTGTTTACCATAATTTTTCTAGCTGCCACCCCTCCATGGCCCCTTTTTTGTGCTCTTGGCACAACCCCACATAAAAATACGTAACATTTTCTTCCCGTCTTTGCTCCCCACCCTTCTTCCCCGGCTGTTCTTAATTCCGAGAGGCGCAATGACCAGTGTTTTTGAAAAAAATAATAAATAATAATTTCAAGTTGCAAACAGAACTTAAAAAAATTTTTAACTAAAAGAATTCAATGAAATAACTTAGAAAAAAATTGGCGAAATTAATGTGTTACGAGATTTTTATTTTTATGTCATGATATTCGTGTTCGTGCAGATAATTTCAATGGATTTCCGCAAATGTTGCTGATCCAACTTGGCAAGAAGGGTTTGTTTTTTGTCTCTCGTTGCTTTGTTCACCTAGTCATTGGGTGATGTTCTTTTGTCACTCGGGCGCGTGACGTGTGTCGTCACGATCATATGACTGTGACGTCATGGTTTAGTTCGTATAAGTCCCGGGCGGTGTCGCCCACTTTGCCGTTGCTTCTGTGGATTCCGAAGTTGCATGACAACACAAGCGACAAACGGGGAAAGAAACCGGCAACAAAAATGAAACTTCTTTTGATTTTCGCTGCGATCGCCGTGATCGCAGTTGCTGACGCTCAGTTTCAAAGGTGATGTATACAGCAGTAGTGTTCTGGTACTTTTAAACGAGTTAAAAAAATAATTAAATTGTGATTTTGTGATTTTATAGCATTAGCCGGTCAACGTGATCGCACATGCTGCTCAGGAAATAGACTAATTTAAATTTAAAATACGACACACACTGCGTAGCATTACTTTAATGTTGGTAGATGCAATTATAGTTAATGCTGGTTTAATTTGACGCTTGAATTTCATGTCATGAGCTTTCTATAATGAATTAGCTAAAATGCAATCCAGGTAGGCTAACGGGTGTTGCTCAGGTAAAAAGCTCACGTGATTCGATTGATCGTCGCCTACGCCTCCTAGGAAAAGAAAAAAAAAAGATTATTTGTGTAGTTCATGTCTATGAAACTTACGGCTTGCAATGAAGTCCTAAACTTTAAATCGGTGATATGCCTGCAATATAACTATGGTTGATGGCACTGTTGCATAGAAGAGGACATAAATCTATAAATTAATTTATCGGAATTAGTGATATTAAGGCATTTTCTGAACGAAAAGCAAAAATATTCAAGGTAAGTATTTTAGGATAAGTAAAAACAACTTTTAGGTTTAAAATCCCAGGTTTTTTTTTAAATCACTATCGAAACCGTCTGCAGTCTTTAGCGGCGTTTGTAGTCTATAATGGGATCCAGGTTTGAAATTGAAAGTTTTCGGGCATGGTAAATTTGTTAAAAACTAGGCCTTGATCTTGCTAAAGTGAACTTAACTTGCCTAACTAATTAAGTCTGTTTGCCTGAACACTGCACTTTGGGTTTGCCGGCAGCCAAACTCGCAGAGCTATGGCACCGAACACGTCCAAGATGGGCTTGAAACAGTTACGCCCCAACTACAACTAGAGATGCTGCGAAAACATTACCTGCAGTTAAGTCGAATCTCTGCCTTTTCTGAGCCAAAATAATTGGGATTGACCTATGCGATTAACACAAACCCGTTGAGTAATTTATTGTGGTCGGGGTAGGAAGGGGAAAGATAGTTACTGCAAAAACTGCTAAACGGCTAAGACTGGTAATATTCATCCATCATAAAATACAAGAAAGTGTTTCCTGTATTTTAAGATAGTTACTGGAAGATAGTGAATTTAGCTACAAAGTTCTATTTAGTTTTGAATCTATACTGATTTTACTTATTGTAAATTTTCATTTTACTTGTACAGGACGTTTTATTTGATTCATAGTTGGCTTTTATCGTTGGTTGCGTCTTGAGACACAGTCTAGCCGCCACCAGAAACGCTGCTTTCAGTGCGTTTTGATTTTGTGAAAGCTCTGGCGCTATTGGTAAGCTGCTTGGGTGTTTGATTAAAAGTGAACTGAGCTGTATTCCATGGTTTTGTTGGCTTAGTTCAAATTGATTGAGATTTTCGTTTGTGGAGTTAAACTGTTTAAAATAGTGCACGGTTGTGTTTTTGACACTTATTGCCATGATGTATCAAAAGCCATGCAAACACTGCCAAAAAGAGTCGAACACCAATAAAATCAAGAATGAACTGCCCAAATTTAATCAATATGGTGGGTCGGTGATTACAGCTAAAATTAGCCTTTAATTTTAAATATAATAATAGCTTCTAAAACACTGCGAAACAATTTCGTAGGAGTAACTGAATATTCCTATTTGCTGTAGTAGTGATGGAAAAACATACTGTTGTATAATGGCTTTACAAAATTTGTCAATTGTTTCCAGTAAATGAAATGAATTATTTTAAGTTTTTGACATTCAAAAAGGGTTTTTGATATGTCGGTTTCAACCATGGAAAAAAAACCGAATAAAAACCTGTTGCATGTCAAAAATGTGCTCACCCTGGAAATAGACATGGTAAACTTTGAAGGAGTGAAGATAAAACAAAAAGTGACAACTAAATTGAAATCTGTCAAATTTACTAACAATTCAGTGGTTTTTAGCCTGTAACTTTTTTTTAATCAGTTTAGATAAGTTCAGTGATCTCACCCCTGTTATGCAGGGTTATGCAAAAGTCTGGAGAAGCCTACTGCCATTCCAAATCTACTTGTAGGAGAACCACTAAAATGTACATACATATACAATGGGTTGGGGGACACGTAGTGATGATAGTTCAAATGACCTTGGAGGGAGTGGTCCTTCAAGGTCATCACAATGTTGACTTTTGAACTACACGTATAATAGTGGTTTAAATTGGAAAGTTGTAGAGAACCGTAAGCCAATGCCAAAGTAGAAAACGGAGTGAAAATCGGATCATTAGGGTAGGAGTTACCCTTCAGAAATGTTAAGTCTCATTAGCGTCACTACAAGTCTTCCGGGGGTCTGGCAAAGTAGGCGCCATACCCAAGGAAAGTTTCGTAGCAGTACGGGATACAGTAAGAGGATTTGATTCCTATCCACAAAACCGTGTGGTGCGTTTTCCAGAAAGTGGCTTCCTGAAGCATGCACGTGGTCAGGTGTATGGGGGGAAGGGGGGTTTGGGACTGACAATGTTTGCTCGAGTGGGGAGGGGAAGCGATAGCTAGATTTAATGGCTTTAGGGCAATGTTGTTTTATTTAAAGCACAGGAAATTATTTAAGCTTATACGTTTTATTATCAGCCGTGGCAATCGTGTACTAATGGAGGGTGAGTATTTGTCAAAATGAGTTGCACGTTCAATTTCTTTGTGACATGCATTAGGAGAACTGAAGGAAAACTCTTACCCTGATGGTCCGATTGGCATTGGCTTACGGTTCTCTACAACTTTCCAATTTACACCACTATTCTACGACGTGTAGTTCAAAAGTTAACATCGTGATGACTTTGAAAGACCATTCTAACGTCATTTAAACTATCATCACTACGTGTCCCCAACTCATACCAAATGTATTTCCTTTTTCTGGCTGTCCGATTAAGTAAATTTAGAATAACAGTAGGCTTCTCGTACGACTTTTGCATCACCCTGTACTGTACTGTATACTGTACATTGCTCAGTGGTAAAATTCAAGCATCAGTCCACTTGGTTTGGTGGCCATGACTTTGATCACTACTTGGCTGCTGCTGATCATTTTGCTCAGTATCCCGGGGATCCCTCATAAATCTTGCGTTGCACATTGGCCTTCCACACCCCAAAATTCATTTTTGGTGGCTTTAAAAGGTAATCTGGATTGTTGTGGACTACACTAATTAACTCCCTACTACCTTGATGGGTCAAACACAGCTTTGGTGCATAACATTCAACTTGATGCAACAAGCCTAATCAAATACCGTGGTGACAGAACTCTGCCTGCCTGCTTGAAATAAGCTAGGCCTAGCTGTCTCTGATTAGAGGACCACTGCTTCAGGTGGGACGTCTAGTACTTTCTGTGTGTGTTTGCAAAATGGAAAAAAAAAATATTTATTTAGGAGTATTTTCCATGTGCCCTTTTAGATTGGAGCCTGTATGTTTTAGGTTGTGCTTAAGTCATAGAGAGGTGAAAAGAAAAATCTGGTTTCATGCCCTCTGATACAGACAGACTCGTTCAATGCTGTTGCATTTTTCAAAGTATTTAGTGAAGAGTTTTTTCTTCCTTTATCTTTTTATTAAGTTTTTGTTGATTAAAAGAAATTTGGTCTTATCGGTTGCATCCTGAACAATAGGCTAACTTCTAAGGTTAAAAGCAATTATCATCGTGCTGATAAACCGATGCTTAATTGAGCATGACACAGGCAGTTCTGTCAATCAATTTGCTATTTGATAGTTATTAGATATATGTGTCAAGATTGCAGTATCTTGACTTACCCCTCACCCCTTCAACGTAACTGGACTAAAGAACTGTGTAAATCGCGAGCATGAACGTCTGCTCGCTCGTGGACGTGCTCATTTTTCCAAATTAGTACCATTTCTAGTCTGGTTGTAATTTTTTTTAATAGTTTCTGTAGCTATCTGTTAATTTTTTTTACAAATTTACTGAGTTGTGATGGTCGTGGACATTTACAATGCCTTTTGAATCATTTTTTCGGTACCTATTCAATGGCATTATAATGTAATAAGGCTAGCTAAAGAATTGTAGGTTGCTAGAAACAAAATGCTTTAAAAATTGTGTGGTTGACATAACCCGACAAATCATCCTTTTTGCTCCCTGCCCTAGCCCATTTTGTGATGTCATTGTCAAGCAAGGGATATGATTCCAGTAATTAGCATGCTATTTCGCATTTAGTCCCATACCATGATACAGGGTTTGTACGCTAGCTGGAAAAGCCGAGACGTCTAAAAATCAGTTGTGTCTTTTTGCATGCCTTGAAAAGTACGAAATTTTGAACAAATTGTCAATATTCAGGCTGGAAAAGCCTGGAATTGGCTGACAGCAACGTTCAACGAATAATTCAGAGCTTATTAAAAAAAAAAACATTTTGTTGCATTCTACATTCTGCCAGTTAAAAAAAAGTAATGCAGAACCCACACAAATTCTTTATTTAGGCTACATATTTGACAATGTTTGGTCCTTTTCCACAATTTCTATTGTTTCGGTTGCTAGCACATTGAATAATAATAATAATGACATGGGCAATAGATCTTCTGAGCCTGGAAAAAACTGGAAAAGCATAAAATTTGGTTTAGAAGACAACATACGATCCCTGATGTAGCAAAAATAATGCTACTGTGTAGAAACTGAGAAACAAACTTAGAATCTAGGCCTATAACCCACAAACGCACAATTGCGTAATTGTGGGTTTATGTTGGAAAAAACAGTACCTGTATGGTGTTTTTCTATTTAAAAAAAATTGGGGGAAAAAGGCTGCTACCAACCCACCTTAGTTTTCACTGAAGATTCTTCTGACACTTCACGACCAATATGACCTGGTAAACAAGTTACTTAAATTTTCGAGGGTGATCCTATCATCTTCACACTTCAAGATACACTAAATAACGTGAAATGCAAGTAAGTTACATGTTGGCGTGTGTAAGTCTTGAAACTTTCTATCACCGCATCTCAACCATTGGTGTCTTAAAAGCTGCTCAAGGCCTTTTGGTTGAGTTCTCACTTAATCTAGTCTTGATGTCAGCTCGAGCGGGAAGGAGAAGGTTGTTAATTTGTCTGTATGACGGGCCAGTGATGTTCATAGGGGAATTTGATTTGTGCAAAACGATTTATCGCCAACGATTCTGGTGCTCCTTGATGAGTATTAGAATGACGGTTCTCTTTGGCCAGGTTACAGGCAGTCTTGTGTCTGAACCTTTTTGAATGTTGGGCTATGCCATCAACATCGTCCCTCGGCTACCCCCACATGTTCAAGAAGTCTTTTTTTTTGTAGATGGCTACACAGATACTACATGGCACTTTTATATCACCTTGTTGAGAAAAATATCACCAGTTAGGCCACGAAATAAAAAAGTTGATTCTCGGGCAGGCATTATTTTTTTAGGTCACCTGGTTTTTTATTTTTATGATTTTTTTTTCTAACGTGACTTTGTATAAATATGACACAATATGATTTTAAAAAGTTGCAAGTGATTGCTGATAGCCCAGTTGCTGAGCTTCTAGCTCAAAATTCACATGCTTTTGGTTGGGTCTGGTTTTTTGTTTTTTTTTTGCTGTGTAACTTGAGAACTATTTAAGGTATCTCTTTTCGATCAGCAGCAATCGAAAGCTCTCTGAAAAACTGCAAAAGAAAATGTCTTGGGATTCCATAATTGGTCAGTTTTCAAAGAAATTATGAAAAGAATCAATTCGTTCCAATAATTATTACTTATTAGTTTGATTTGTAGGCCTACAAGTTTTTTATTTTAATGACAGTCACTTGCGCAAAACCAAAAAATTGTCCTAGGCTTTGCGTAAGTGACTGTCTTTAATATGAACTTCAGCCAAAGTAAAATTGCAGAATTAACGGTATTTTTGAAGTTTTTTCTACCTGCATGTGTCTGAGAAGCAACGATTTTAATGCATCAGTAGACTACCATTTCGCAGCAAAGTTTAGACCATATTATAACAATTTTATTTTTTGTGCGCTGTCATCCTCCAACTTAAAACCAGACTTTACAGTGCCTTCAAATTTGTTTCACGTTTAGGATTAGTTTGAATTTCAGGTTTCCTTTCATGCTACCCTGTATTTTGACCCACAGTTTGCCTTCGCCATCAGTCTCATAGCCAAGGGTATGCAGCAAATAAGGAGCGATAAACACTGCCATTGTTTATTTTAATATATCATACGACCACGACATGCCTTGCCACATCCCTAATCCCTATGCCACTGTTCACCATTTTTTACAAATACACACGTTTCCTCAAAATGATGAGTTCAGTATTGTTAGGCAACTGATTTACTAATAACAGTGGCTACGTTGTCAGTAGTTAAGTTGAAGGAAGATTGTTGTTCATATGGTGGTTAGTGGGAAATTGATGACATCTATTCAGTCTCTTTATTATTTAAAGTGGTGGCTTTGTTCTACATCTACGCGTGGTCTATGCAGGGACAATAAATTGCAAATGATAATCTGTTGATCTGATTAAATGACAGTACACAATGCTTTCATATTTCGATAAGCATGCCGTTATTCAACTGCCCAATGATCTTATCTTGAGGGCATGTGGTTGTCTTTTTGGGACCACATGTGACAGGGAAGGATGTATCTGCACTTCTAATTAATAATATGTTGTGCATTGACTCCCTAACTTTATTAACGACGGCAAATGGTGTTGGGCAGTACCAGATATTTTTCACTCGGTGCCGGTACCAAGCTCCGAACCCCGATACTCTGTTTTTCATGGTACGGAATGGGGCGGTATTGTGGTGCTCTAGTGCCAACATCCGATATTTAAATTATTATAATACATTTTATTGATAATTAGTATGGGTACAGTTTTTATGGAAGAAAGTATTGATTTTTTCCGACTAGTTTCAGGTCAACAAATCTGTTTTAGCTACATAGTTATAAAGAAGTCTTTCTTTTACCTAAGTAAACTGTCTTCAAATATTTGAATTTAACATGCTGTCCAAGTAGAATTGCAAATATAAACAAACTTGTAGCTTCAAAGAATTGCAAAAGTTGGCTCAACTTTTGTGCACTGTTTAGAATTCCTATTTTACCATTGTTGATCTGCTTTGAATCTTATGATACCAGGACTAGGTGAACTATTGTTATAATTTTAGCATCTTTTTTCGTACTAAAACAGTATTGGTATTTTAACAATGGGGCAGATTTTCTGTAACTAAGTAATGCCATGCAGAGCTGTGTGTTTAGGGTGAAAAGTTCAGCAGGTTGTGCACATTTTGTAAACTTATAAAACACATGCTAAATTGTGAAAAGTAAAAGTAGGGACTACCGTACACGTTTACACATCTTCGTATGAAAATATTTGAAACCGTTGAAATGCATTATACAGCAGCCTAGAACTCTAGTCCCTGTTATCTAAACTAACTGGATTCAAAGGATGTTAAGGTCGTACACAAAACAGGGCTCCATTGCACTTTTATGTCGGTAGGATTTTACCAGGCGACCCTAAAGAGGAAGCTTAACCAGCTTGAAAAATCTTTCCATTAGTGTATATCACTAATGGAAGGCCCACTTTTTTCTGAAAGTGGGCATTGGGATTTCCAGTATACTGTACTACTATCTAATTAATTTAACAACTAGAGAAAGCCGTCCTCCGGACGGGTTTAATAAACACGCGTATGCAAGATTCTTTAATCAGTATTTTGCGTATACTGGCTAGCAAACACTGATTTTGGGTCACTTAGCTCACTCAATCAGCACGTTTCCCTTACCATCATAAAACCTTCTTCCCCCTTGTCTTCTTGTCTGCAGTGATCGCGTGGTGACACTGTATTTGTATTACAGGAACTGTGAAGACCTGCTTATTTACAGTTTTGCATTGTGCAGCCTGTCACTCATGTTTAATTCCATGCTTCATCAATATTAAGTTTCTTTATGCCTATTTTGTGCATGTTGGATGACAAACGCTGATTTTCGTTTGTTTCGCTCACTCAATCAGCGCATCATCCTAATCACTGTAAACCCTTTTTTCCTCTTGTCTTCAGTGTCAGCGTGGTGACGGCACTGTGAAGGACTGCTCATTTTCAGTTTAGCATAACGGCTGGGGGTCCAGTCCCACAGACGACCATCGCCACTAACCAAGATTTGTTGTTTGGCACACACAACAAAAATGGGTTTTGATGGGGAAAGTCGGTGACATTTGTTATAAGAACCTCCCCACACCCAGTGATTGTGCTAAGCCACGACCCCACAAATATTGCCCCCACCCTGACCCCTCCACCAGAAAATAAAATAATAAATAAAAACTTGCAGGGTAAACTTGAAATCAAATGACTAAACTGAGCTTTTATTTTTTTACTTCGTATTAGAAAATACGAAAACATAAACTCTGTATTTCTACAATAGGGTATTTACAACGTATTTACCAATACATGAAGATCATATATCACCATTAATTTTACTTGCCTAATGTTAGCTACACCTTCTACCTGTCTTAAACTAATAACCCATACTGAAGCTGGACAGGATTGGAACTCGCAACCGTTTGATTAGCAGGCTAACGCCTTCACCATCAGGCTACGCTGACTTGTTGAAAGACCGTAATTTTAAAACGTCCCAAGAAAATAATTATGACAATACCCTTTATCCTGGCATTTGCATTGTTGTTCTCTGCTCGTTAAGCTTTTAATACTGGCGTTTGCTGATTTACATTGTTGTGTAATAACAATGTTTAAAACAATGAAACTGCTCATTCGGGGCCCTGTATCGCCGGAATGGAACGACCAATCGAATTTCTGATGTAAGGTGCAAAACTACACCACGGTAGCTGTCCATAGACACCATCCGCACCATCGCACACCAAATATTAACGGAGGGGATGCTGGAACAAAATTCGTGAAAGTTGGCCGCGGTAGACGATTAATATATATGATTCATTTAACTTTCTGCATTATTTTGTCACACAACGCTCTTCAGTCATTGAACTATTTTGTGGAACGTTGTAATCTTAGCTGGCTTCATGGTTTGCACAGCTACGGAAAAGTTTGAATACGCTACACCAGGAAATAATTGTACACTGGAAAATACTGGAAAGTCCTTGTAATTTAGCTGAAAGAGAAATGAAACTGATGGGATTTAACTTGTTGTGTAACGTACTAAGTTAGGAGACACGTTACTCGGCAGACTTGATCAAATCATTGCCTGTAACCTACGTTCGAGAATGCTTGAACACACACTTCACCGCAAACATAATTTCGTATCACGAATTTTTTGTTGGTAGTTATTTAAAATCACGAAGGGAAATAGTGAATTTAACAAAGTGCCCAATAAAAATGCTCGTCATATGTTAACTTTTGTTACCCAAACTGTAATTTTGGTGATTTTCAAAAATTCAAGGAACAAACTTCATAATCGAAACCCGCTTGCTCACACTGATACATATGGAGATTCCAAAATAAACTACTGCCAGAGGTGCACGGTTTTTGAAAGAAATTTTTTTTAGAAAAGTCTAATAATACTAATAGTATTGGAAAATACTTTTTAAAAAATGCCTTATGCTGTGCATACCCACTTTCTTAATCCCAATTCCGTTCTTAGCAGATGCTTGGAGGTCATGCAAAATAATGAAATGAAACCATTGGTTTCAATTCACTATGTTGCTTTATCTTCTCTCATTGTTGCTAATGTTGTCAGTAACAAACAGATCTCTTCCTCCGACAAAGTTACAAAAACCGGCATGTGTGATTAAAGATGTCGTTCTCATTTATTTTTTTCAGAATCAAGCTTAATCGCATGAAAACAGTTCGACAGAGTCTTGAAGAAGTAGGAACATCAATAAAGCTAGCAAGAGCAAGGTGGGAGAATGGTGGTAAAGCCCAGCCGGAACCCCTTAGCAACTACTTAGATGTAAGAAAACACATTTATTCAAGACCATGCAATGTGGCCACTATTTGCAAATAAAGTCTCCTTTTGTGTCCAGAGTGTGCTGTAGAGATGAACTGGCTCAGTGAATGGCTGTAAAGATAAGCCTGGGGAAGGGGCTTTCAGACCTAGAAAAAAAACTGATGGTCTTTGCAGGTACAGCTAAATACTGATAGTGCAAGAAACTTTCAGTGAAAAGTAATCGAACTTAGGTAAAACTACAGGCCTGCACTAAAACGTGGCAAGTTATTAGGAAAACCTACACATATACCATGCCACGCAAAGTTACATATTTTTGCAGGTATGTGCGGTTGTGTTACAGTATTGCAGGTGAAAATTATTTATGAACTTGATTCCACTACAAAAATTCATACTTTCGCCAAAAACGGATTTTGCTAATCCAGTCACCATTTTTAACCGTCTCGTGTTAAGCCGTGGACTACCTACTCTCTTTGAGAGAGGCGGGTCGCTCACATCTAGTTAAAATAACGATCGCGTTCCCACTGTAGCGATCGTAGCGCTACTGTAAAACTCATGGGAGCCGCGTGATTAAGCACGAGTGAAGACAGCAAAACGAGAGACGCATTTAGCAAGTTTAACTTTCATGTTGTGTGTCATTCGTTATATTTTGGCATGTGCAGGGCGATTGTGCAGGTCTGCGTGCGCGCATCTTGTAAAGATTGCTGAAACGTGCAGTTTATGTTGCGACTGTGATGAGCAACCCACCCCTCTCGATGAGAATGGTGAGTCCAAGGTCAGGCCGTTGCAAAGTTATTTTGGCAAAAACTAAAAGATGACGCAAATAGCGTACTAGTGACCTATTCTGTTTTTAGGTTGGCTGCGTACCTGCGGATAAGTAGTGTGGCGAATAAAATATAGTAAAATCAAGTTTATTGGTATACACAATCACTTTCACATGCTTTGTTTATAATAGGTTTGTTATAACAGCATTGCTATAACGAAGCTTAAATGTAAAATGCACGATTGCCTGATGCTTGACCTAATTTTTAAATGCCGCCATTTCCATTGGTGTGGGACTGGCATCGATTAAAAATATCGAGACCATCATAGCCTTTCTTGTCTCTCCATAAAATGAGGTTTAATTTGATTTTTGGGTAGAGAAGTGTAAAAATATGTGATTTTAGCATGATTACTGACTTTAAATAGTTTAGGATAGTAAAAACCAATTTTAACAGGTTAAAAATTTCGTTTCATGTCTCTCCATGTTTTTGCTCTTATTATGTTAATTTTGTGTTAACAGGCTCAATATTATGGAGAAATCAGTCTTGGTACTCCTCTTCAAGCTTTCCGTGTTGTCTTTGATACTGGCTCATCTAACCTATGGGTGCCTTCCAAGAAATGCAAGTTTACCAACATTGCCTGCTGTAAGTAGTGGTTTTAGTGTGCTGAAAAAAACTAAGAAATAATATAGCCCAAGTCTGTTGAAAAAAATAACAGAAAAAAAAACAGTTTTGAGTTCTTATTTTCTGGAGCTTATAATCCAGTTTCAAAGGCGTTGGTGTAGCTAGATATGCATTTACAGCTGTGGTTTCGGATGACCTGGAAATACTGGCAAACCAAGAAAAGTTTGGGAATTTAGCCAAAAGTTCTGGAAGTTGGAAGAAAATTTTAAAACTAGCATGTAAACCATTGCCTAATTTTAAGAAAATTATTTTTTTTTATCTTACTTTTCTCAAGTGGCATAGAGTTAATGCCCAGCCGGGCCACTTGGTTGCATAGCCTAGTTGATTGCCCAGCCCTTTAGTGTTAGGTGTATAGCATGGAGGTGATAAGCCTTAGCAATGTTAAAGCTGGGAAAAGAAAAGCTGCCTAAAACTTAAAATGGCTGAGAGCCAAGAAATTAAAGTTATATGCAGATACAACGAACAAGTCGCAGAACTGGAAACAAAATGAAGGTGCGCATTGCTTCGGTTTGATTGAGAGAGAGATTTTGCTGTATAATTCCCACTGTGCGTGGTGGTGTGTTTAAAACATCTTCATGGCTATGGGCATCCTACTGCGAAACATCTTCATGGCTGCATGCATTCTACTGCAAAAACATCTTCATGGCTATATGCATTCTACTGCAAAAACATCTTCATGGCTATATGCATTCTACCGCAGAAACATCTCCATGGCTTTATGCATTCTACTGTAAAAACTCAAGGTTCATTAAAATAATTCTCCTAGATAAATGTATGCATTCATATTCCATTTACGCGAGGGAGGGGCGACACTTTAGCCTAGACCTAACTCAAATGTAAAACCATTAAAATTTTTCCGGAAACCCGAACTGGATTGAAGGGTTAGACGGTCCCTGGATATTCATCAGCACAGCCTTCTCTCAAACATGGTGTTGAATAGCCAGGGATTCGAGGCCTCTCAGGTGTGAGCCTCTGCTCGAGTTTGAACGTTTCAGTTCCTTCCCAATGAATGTAGTGTGAGGTGTCCATCTAATCCCTGGCTAATCAACACCACTTCCGAGAGAAGGCCGAGCTGATGAATATTTGGGGACCGTTTAACCCTCAATCCAGTACCTTTTAGGTGACTTCAGAGAGCGTCAAAAAAAAGTGGAATAACGGCCTTCAAAATAACGGAGGCAGTGTATGAGCGTCGCGCACCTACCTTGTATATACCTTGTAAATATCGGAGGCCAAGTTAATGCCAATTTTGAATCGAATGGCCTGTAAATAAGTGGTAGTGTTTGAAGCTTTTATTACGAGCCTGAATATGATAGTCGGCTAGGTTTTTCCATCCACAGCAGAATTGACTGTCGAAAATTCGCCAAGAGTTGTTAAATCATTCTTGCCTGTCTGGAATTTTACGTATTTTCCTCTGTAAGTAATAATATCGTCTGCTACGTTCCAGAGTATGCATCTTGACGTTTTTAATTTGGTAATTCATTGAAAAGGTGCGCTAATCTGCATCTATGAAAAATCCTTCCACCACAGTCAGTACCTTTGGTTCATTGAACTTCTGTGGTAACCCACAACTCAACTGTGTGACCAAAAGTGAATTTCATTGAAACTGCGGAATCCTATAATAACACCCTCGGCCTAGATGAGTTGTCAAGGCTAAGCTTGCACGTAAACAAAAATTAGACCCCCGGTATGGTATTTTAATAAAATAATAATAATAAAATAAAATTAGCCGCTACAAAACAAGCAAGGACCTTTGGGGTCACTGACTGCCAGCCTAAAGGTAAAAAAGTTTTTTTTTTGTTTCTTCTTCTGATGGAGTTCATCTAGATGGCCTCAATCCAGTTCACTGGCAGGTAGAAAATGTGAGTGTGGCAATTTTCTAATGAAATGTAATGATAATAATGTTATGTGTTGTTTGCCGTCTGTATTGTGGGAAATCGGCTAGGATAGGTTCAGTGCAGTTTAGCTATCAGTAAGGCTGCACCGATACTGGGTGGGAGCCGTTGCCGATTTTTGCGATATCGAATTGGTATTGGCAACTTTTGCAGAATCATCTTTAACTCTGGAACCGTTCGAGATTATGACCTACGGTTCGCGGGTGCGTGAAATCTTCACCGAGCATCTTCCTATTTATGTTTTAACTGTCGGTAGCTATTGTAAAAGTTTTATTTTAATAGTTATTGGACATTTGAAGAAAACTACATCGTTGATGAAAAATTGGGGATACAATTTTGGATATTGGAACCAGTATCGGTAAACATTTTTAAAACTGGTCGGTATCAGATCGGTAAAGTTGGTATCGGTGCAGCTTTAGTTATCAGTAATTTACTTGTTTTTAAGGTCGTTTACTGTAGTTGTAGCGAAATAAAATGTAGTTGACGAGTTTTTGAAGCTGTCTAATTAACTTCATATTTTTCAGTACTTCACCGCAAATATGACAGCACGAAGTCAAGTACATACGTAAAGAATGGAACATCATTTGAAATCAAGTATGGAAGTGGAAGCCTTACTGGTTTCCTTAGCACGGATACCCTGACGGTATGACAAACAGTAGAAATAAAAAAATTATTATTACAGTAATCAAGAATTTATAGGGTTGGGGAGGAGAATTTGTGACCGAGACCCATACTGAAACGTCTTGGATACTTTCGTTGTAGTTCAGTCTTAGTTTATAGAGGGCGCCATGTGTTTTATGTGGGAATTTAAAGGCACATAAATCCCTCCGTCCTGGCCGCTTTACTCGTGCGTCAACTGCGCTAAAATATAGTTCACACGACCGCAGCGCGCATTGGTCTGTGAAACAAGCATGACGTCACATCCGCCGCTAGATCATACTCATTTCGGAGCCGCGCCATGTGACACGTCGTACGAATGCTAAAAGGTAAACAAACACTGGCGCAGATGACTGCATGTTATGATCATCAATGTCTCCTGTCTGTTGCTGCGGTATACCACACGTTAGTTTTATTTGAACAAAGTTGACCAAATAAAAGATTCTGGGGTCTTTATTCTGTGTTGATGTCGAAATTTATGTCCTATCGTTGCCGACTATGTTACGTATATTAATTTATTGGCGATTTCAAGGAGGCATGCTTAAGGACCGGTAATTATGTATCGCTTTTTTTTTGGGGGGGGAGACATTTTACCCCCCCCCCCTTCTTCGGGCAGTAAGTTTACGCCCCTGCGACCGATCTAATTTTGTCCTCCCGACCGTTATTTTTTCCCTTGCAGCATAATTTGTGACTTCATGTTTTAGTATTATGCGGGCATCATACACGGCGTTACTGTACAGAAACAGCTTAAATAAAAGGCATAAAATTAGGTCTGTTTTAAGTGTACCAAGAAGAAAAAAAAAGACAGCTTCTCCCGACCGACCCTAGTTGTAATTTAATTGGTACTGCAGCTAAACGTTTTTTTTCCATAGGCATTATGTCTGCTACGACAATTTACGTCTGAAACTCAATCCGCAATTTAATTTCTTCTCCGCTTTTGGTTTTGTCCATCACTGTGTCAGGATCGTGACACCCCTGCCCCACCCCGTGTTTTCTAGTTTCTTGCCGTAAACATAGGATAAACCTAATTGTCAATCCAATTCTCGTTTTATCCTTTCCTTTACCGATTCGGTAGCAAATCTACTTGATGGAATAAATAAATGCGTTCATCTCGCGCCATTTCTCCTGCTAAGCTCAGAACAAGGTTAACTGGGATTGAAGCTGCGTGCCTCGAGTAAGGCAGCTACTATCACACCTGGCTTTAGCTCAGAAGCGGTAAGTCATGTGACTTGAAGTGCACGAAGAGTTACTACGTCACAGACTAGGCGTGTAAACATCGCGTGACGTCACCTCAAAAAGAAGCCCCAGAAGCACCCAGAAGCTTTCTGGGGCGAGTGAGATACTCCTCGGACCGAGCGGTAAAAAAAGAAGCTTACTAGCGTACACGCGCCACATCTGTCACCAGGATCGTACCCTTAGACGATCAAATAAAAGGTAAATGAATTCATATAAAACTATTTCCGGAACTATATCAAGGAAAACTGTTAAAATATACCAGAGGGAGTTATGTGCCTTTAAAAGTAAACGAAACTAAACAAAACTAGCTAGTATTTAATTATTATTTACCCTAGCTTGGTTGTAATTTAGTTTACTTTAGATTTTGGCTGAAAAATGAGCAAAAATTACCGTTTGGAACACGTGGCGCCCTCTGAAAACTCTAACGGAACTAATAGGGACGAATCTAACATGTTTCAATAGGGTCTTTTTAGAGTTACAAATTCTCCTCCCAAACCCTATAAATTCTTGCCGTAATTTCAGGCGTATAACCCGCCTGTAATATAACCTGCACCACTAAAAAATAAGGCAGTTGTGTAAAAATAAAAAATCTCGTGTGACCCACGGGTAATCTGTAAGGTTTAACAAAGTTTGAAGTTCACTAGTGCTAAACCTGGAGATGAACATTTTTACCCATTCGCCAGTGGCTAGTAAGTCCCGTACAGTTACTCGCTAGCTTCAAAATTGCATTCACCAGACTTATTTTTTTCCCGGGGTTGGAGAGGAGGGGGAGAGCAGAAGATTTTTAGCCACTATTTAACAACATATAAGATGGTTTGCAACAAAATTGTTTCAATTCTAACAACATTCATTATGTGGAATTAGACGCCTACCTCGCATGTCAAACTAGTCAAAAAGGGTACACTAAACTGATACTAGTTTCATAGTGTGAGCACTGTCGCAGTCGTACGGTGTACAGACGTATGCAGACTTTCGGCCAAGAGAAAGAGGGGGGGGGGGGGCCAACGGAGAAAAACTTTCGTTAATTTTTTATACCATAAAGGGGAAATATGG
Organism: Lithobius niger; assembly: GCA_023313725.1. Taxonomy (NCBI): domain Eukaryota; kingdom Metazoa; phylum Arthropoda; class Chilopoda; order Lithobiomorpha; family Lithobiidae; genus Lithobius; species Lithobius niger. The sequence continues at coordinate 27,048 of JAHWFP010111056.1, forward strand.
GCAATAAAGGAGGGGGATTGTGCCCCAAAGTGAGGGTGACCTTGTATCTCCTCTCCCGCCCACACACACACAATTCTGTAGCTTTATTAACCTTTGATTGTCAGCGGCTTTCCAGTATTGTGTTAAAACTAGCAGTTAAAAGCACCTCATTAAACATTCGGTACATCGACAACCGCGAAAAAACCTTTAGTAAGCCTTATAAATAACAGATTAGAAAAAAAGATAATCTATAATAATCACACGTTTTACTATTAAAAAACTGCAACACGAATCCACTTGAAGTAGGCCAAACATATTTATTTTGAAGTAAATCAAACATTTAACACTAGGCTACAAGTAAAAAAAAAAAAACAATTTATTAAGCAAAATAAACAAAAGTAAGAATCACATAAAATCCTCATATCTGCTTCCTTTTTCCAACATCAAGCTAACACGTTGAGAGCGGTGGTTTCGGCAAATATTACAAAATAAACCGAGTTTCTGACGAATATAAATTGAATAAAAATTATAAGCGAATATAAATTCTTTAAACTAGCGTTTGCAGTTACTGATTCTAGGCTGTGGATTGATACAAGACTGGCTGAAGCATTTCAGTGTCTGACGACCTTCGATGTTTAGCCTTAGGTGGGTAAACGCAAGCAAAAAATATAATCCGGCCTAGGTGGACATGGAGGAAAGGGGTGACATTGAATTGTTTAAAGGATGGAAAGAAATAATATTAAAAGAAAAAGTGTAGTTTGGTGACTGCTTCTCTTCAGGCTCAAATTACAGTTTATAGGAAGTTAAGCTAGTTCTTTTTGCTTTTTAATTCGACGTGTCACACTCGAATTAATGCGGTTGTGGCCAAAAAACTGGGGTAGCCGATTTACGTCAACGACATATCCTCAAAAACCGACACATTTGTTCAATTCTGATCCGACGAAATTCAAGTATGCGGGTGGGTGACTTGCAGTGCGCCAGTACACAAGGTATTATGCCCTAGTTAATTTAGTTAGGGCGGTTTTAGTTCGCTAACCTCTAAAAAGGTCTCTGAGCGAAAAACCGTCGTCAAATAATACACGATCAGTGGCTGACGTCAGCGCTTCCTCAGCGTAAAGGTGTGTGCTCAACGCCGATCATACGAAAAATTGTGGCGTGTAACTGCGCATTTCGGCAAGTCTGCTCTTCAACATTGCGGTCGGTTAGAGGATATCGTGTACGTCGAGATGGCTCCTCTCTTATGGCGCAGAACAACACAAAGTGAGTCATCACTTACTTTTGCGGTGATCTGGATGGTACACCGAATTTCTACGATTGAATCTGGACGGTACAATGAATGCGATGCTCGTATAAGACTTTTGCTGTTAATTACTGCGCCATCCTCGCTGCTCTTTGGGTGCGATATATTACAGTATTTTATTACGCATATTTGTGGTGTTGTTTCCTATTGAACGAGTGAGCAAAGCGAATGATTTCCTGTTTTCACAGTGGCGGACTGGCCCGAGGGAGGGATATTCCTAATGGCCTCTGACTTTCAGATTTTTTAAAAAATCCGTAACAGGAAGACTCGCGTAAGTTTTATTGGTTCGACATTAGTTTTAACCACAGATTTAAAATTACAAATAATAATAATAAAGATAATTATAAAACGCTAGTAAAACAAGTACTTTGTATTGAGTAGCCTAACAAAAATTGGCCACATGAAATTGCAGTGTTCTATTCAATGTGGACTTTGTCACAATTTTCGTGTGAATATTTTAACTTTTGTTAATACACCTAAAAAGTGTAAATAAGTTTAAAGTAGTCAACCTCACGTACCCTCAGCGCAATATGATTTCTCCTACTCCCCCCCCCCCCACCAAATTACCTGCTGAATTTATGAAATATGGTGTTCGAAGATTTAAAAAATGTAAAAGTCTGATGAACAAGAACAACGGGTACGGGAAACTGTAAAACAACGAAGCTTTTAGTTTGTTTTTTTGTAAGAAAACCAATATCAGCGTCCGATGCAAACTTATCTGGTCAGTGATTGCATCGTCGCAAGCAAGATTCTGGCTAATTTGCCGTATCGTAGTAGCAAACGTTACGATACAATTTTTTTTAATATAATGTGCAATATAGTAGATATTCTTCAATACACCATGCATTTAGATTTTTCAGTAGTGTCCTGTTGGTATGTCTGCCGTTCCAACTTCATACGTCAATTACAGATATTTTTAATTCTACCATACGACACATCGAATTGCTAATGCAGTGTTAGTGCATCTGTTTTTTTTTAAAGATGTCTTGCTGCAATCGCTAAATTGCAATCGCCAAATTTTAATTGCCAATGCTAATCAATGGACTTCATTAGCCGTCTGTCAAGTGGCGACCATTAATCTCCAGGTTTAACTAATGCATACTGTAATACCAGGTTGGTGGGCTTCCAACATATTTTTTATCTTATAATCCAAGGTAAAATAAAACTTGTTTTGTCTTTATGCTGCTTACCTTTTAGCACGTTTAATGATTGGAACTGTAAATAACTAGCAGTGCATCACCATTCGTCCGTGAAAAATGCCAATGCTGCTTATCGGTTATGCGCTCCAGGCGCTCATCTTTGTCCAGGAAGTTGGACCAGACCAGAACTGAGTAACGATCAACAACGTGAAGCTAGAACGAAACTGGCAGCTATTAATTACAAGTTGATTTCAAATTTCTATATTAACAATTATTTCAATTGAAATCTTGAAACAAGAGCTGCAATGTTTTTATGAACTGTTACCAGAGATGCATGGCGAAAAGTGTGAAAATTATGATTTTCAACTCAATTTTCATGTGAGTCTTATCACTGTGAATAGGTGAACATTTGGCCTATTGAGAAATGGTGGACCTCTTTTTTTTTTTGTTTTAGCGTGAAAAAAAACTTGTATAACCCACACGCCCGATTCTGTAAGAAAGAGTCAGTGCCCACGGGTTATATGCGTGAAATTAAGTTAGTTCACATTGGTAGCTTATTTGCTTAAGAAATAGTTTGATGCGGAGGCAGAATTGATACCACTGAAGTTGGTTATCATTCTAATCAGTACATGCAGACATTATTTTTTGATACTCAAATTGGGAATGAATGGCAATTACTGTTTTACTTCGAGTATAAAATATAGACGAATAACATTTTTTTTGCTCGCAGTATATTATAAAGAAATAAATGGCTGTGATTATAAGTGAGGTGTCTTTAGCAAGGCTTTCATAAGGTATTACATTTACTAGTTCGTATACTAGTAAATTCACCTGTTACGGAACTCTTAAGCCTAAAATTTGGACTGCTTTCTGAAGCCATTTTCAAAATATATTTAGTCTTTACTAAATAATCCAAAAACTATTTGAAAAACTGGCTTGAGTTTAGGAACACTGGATAGCGCTCTTAAAAAATAATTCGAAAGGTGTATTCAAACATTACAATCTGCCAAAATGTGACCAAGTTATGGATCTCCACGTAAGTATAATACGATGCTGCTGTTTTAATGTTATAAACTGGGAAAAAAAAGAACCGTCTTACAGTCAGGGTAATAGGCAACTGTAGACATTCATTGTGAATTGCGACCTTGTCGAGACGGCGTACGAGACAAGGCAAGTTATGAACCGACCGAGATACGACCCTGGGGAGCAGCCCTCTTATGTTGATGACTACAGGGCAGGACACATATTCCTTAGTCGAAGGACACTCCCGCCTTGGTGCCCCGCGCAGCGTGGGGACATTTACTGCTGGATTCTATGGTAAGAGGGCAGCTGGGCTGTGATGGTGCCGCGGGATGGTAAGTGTGGTGTTCGGGACCAGGCCGGCAGGCCTCGCCCGAGTTGGCTCAGGTCCATAGCCTGAGGTATTTGCCCACATTCCATACATGGGGTTGCGCACTTAACGAGGTTCGGCCCTTGGCCTCCGTTGTCTCGCACGTGCGAGGTGCTGGTGCTGCATCACATTTTTAGAATCTTGTCCCAAATTGTTAACACAGTGAGGAAGGATTCTGCGAATGAGAATTGTAGATTCTACCAGAAAACTTGTTCTCGCTGGAGAATTGAAGTTCTCAGAGTAGAATCTGACGTAGCTGTGTTAACTTACAGTACCAGCCCGCCTCCACTGACGCAGGGTTGTCTCACCATCTGGGTGAAGAACAGTGGGGATACAGCGCGAGGGTGCAGAGCAGGTGGGGACCGGAACTGAAGCAGTTGGATACGGTTTTTGCATAAATTAGTTAAATTTGTGCAAATGAGCTGGATCAGGGTGCTGATTGGTGAACGGACATCCCAAATTGTTAACACAACTTAGTCGGATTTTATTTTGAGAACGTTGATTCTCCTGCGAGAACAAGTTCTCTGGTAGAATCTACATTTTATGGTAAGCACGAAGTTGGATCCTTGCTGAATTACTTGACCTGTGTAGAAATTAATAGGGGGCAACCTGGTAGTGGTAGAGGAAAATTTCCTGGATTTGGTTTGCACTGCCATTTCTAATTTGGTATGGTCAACATGGGTTCATGAAGGTGTCAGTGACCATAAAGCTGTATCTTTTGAGTTCCACCCCTTTGTTTGGCTGTATAAATAATGACCATTCTGTTTTTCTCTACTCTGAAGCTGATCTTAATCTCTTGAGTAGTATGATGGATAGTGAATGGTCTACCTTCATGCACACTACAGTGGGTAAAACCACAACCAGTCTCTGGGAAGAATAGAAAGGTGCACTTCTTGGAGCAGTAGAGGCTTCAGTGTCACAAAAGTTTGGTTAGGCCTTCCCATGGTAAACCATGGATTACACGTGAAGTCAAATCTGTGATTATTCGAATCAGAATGAACTCGTTAAAGCGAATGATAACGCAAGGAAGAAGTACTTTTCTAAATACTCTTCCAGATCTGCTTACGGAAAATCCGAAATTTTCTGGAAGTACGCTACAGCTACACAAAAGAAAAGGAATGATGTGCCCCCCCTATTAAACAGTCTGACAGCGAAACCTTGTATCATGATGACCTTAGAAAATCCTACCTGCTAAATCAGTACTTTAAGTCAATTTTTAATGAACCAGATGCTATTCCTCTTCCTGTGTTTCCTCCTCCTATTAATAGCACTATGCCTAATGTCAAGGTTACTTGTCCTCGGATTGAGAAATTAATCCATGACCCGAAGATTTATACTTCTCTAGCTCCTGACATCACCTCTTCAATGCTGAAACTTACTTCAAGCATTAGCACTAAATTCCTATTGATAATCTTTAACTCTTCTCTCAGTATTGGCACGGTTCCACAGGACTTTAAACCCGCGCATGTTACGCCAATTTTCAAGACCGGCAATAAAGGTTTTGTTGAAAATTATCGCCCAATTTCCATCAACTCCATCCCATGTAAAATGCTCGAGCACATAATTGTTTCAGCCGCTGCTTCCTTCTTGAATGACCAATGATCTGATCAGCAGTTGACAATTCAGCTTGCGTAAAGGTGGCCCCTTACAGCTTCTGCTGATGGGTATGGTGCACAGATTGGCCTCTGGCATGGAGCAAGCCGGGCAAGCTGACCTTTTTACTATTGATTTTCATAAGGTGTTAGACACGGCGAGCTATTCATTGTTGCTTTTAAAGTTTGAGGCATATGGGCTAGCCCCAAATGTTCTTTGGAGGACAGCCGATTTTTTTGCGCTAGCATAATCAGCGTGTTGTGATAAATGGCATCACAACGCCATTAATTGCTGTAGCGATTAAACGTTTGGTAATTTTCGTTTAATACAAATCGAACCTACTTTTAAAATATTGATCAATTTTATTTTGGAAAACAATTTCTGAAAGCAATACGAACACTACCTTTTACACAGCAAATCTACACTTGAAAAGGAAACTCATTCCATATCCAGTCTTTTAAGTTATCATTGACCTCTTTGACCTTCAGATGTTGTTTGATTTACGATGTAGGCAAGGTGCCCTAAAGCTAGGAAGACAAGATTCATATTTGTAACGTTAATCACGTTTTACACTTTTAGAACTGCAGCAGTTTATAAACCGAGACAACAAAATTTAATGTATGAAATTTAAGTTTCAGTAAAAATTATTGCTTTCTTGGTCGCATTCGAAAGCTAGGATTCCAGTTTCCTTGCCTGTTATGAATGATGTCATGAACTTCTATGTCACTTCTTCTGTTCCTCACATAAAATGCTTCGTTCCAACATCCGTTTTAAAACGCCTTAAGTATCGCGAGCTCCAATTGGTTTGCCCTGAATGCATTGGGGCCCCAGCCTAATTGATGTCGCACCATGTGAGTTTTCGGATGGAACGATAAAAATGGTGTGGACACGAAAGTGTTAAACTTAAAAAAAAATTTTTGGGTTGGGTAGGGATTAATTGTTAATTGCATTTTTTATCCTGACGGTAAACTTTAAGAGAATTAATCGGAATTTTGCAACCCTAGGTTCGACCTTTTCCTTTTTATGCTCTTCACTAATAACTTGCCTGATGGTTTGTCGTTCACTGTGTGGATGTTTGCTGACTCTTCACTGGACAACCACATTGCAACATAATCTCGTTAGCCTCTTGCATCGGTGTGATGTTTAGGATATAAGATCAATGCCGCAAAATCTGTCACCATGTCACTCACGTGTAAAGCTTTTACAGATCAGCTTCTTTTTCCCTACCGCGTGGGACCTATGGGTGGTTCTGTGATTCTTCGTAAATGTGAAACTAGATGTCTGGGTGTTATTCTTGACAATAATTCGACATGGAAAAAGCAAAAGTAAAATTTGTGAGGATGCCTCATGAACACTACGTTTCTCATACAGAGTTCTCCATGATGCACCATCTAAGGCATGACTGGTGACTTACAAAGCCCTTGTTAGGTCAAAATTAGACTATGCTGCTGGTGTTTGGGACCTTACCAGCAAAATGCAATTAGAAAAATTGAAGCTCTTCAACGCAATGCAGCTAGACTCATTACTCGTCAATTCGGAACTGATATTTCTATTACAAAACTGGTTGCTGATTTGGGGTTGTGTAACTTGTGTTCACTGCAAACCCAACGAAGTGAGAGTAGGCTACTTCTGCTTTTCCGGATCTCCCATTGGATAACGGTTATAGATCCTAGCTTGTACCTTCATGTGCCTCGCTCTTACAGCCGTGGCGATCACGGGAAAAAAATGCATGTTCTCCAAACAAAAAGGAACTACATGTGCTTCTCATTTTTCCCAAGCCCCAGTGCCACTACCTACCACCTAGTCAGCCGTCTACTGGGTCCCCTGCAAAGATTGCACAGGGGGTACGTGGGAGAGACAAAACGCAGAGTTTGTAAAATAGTCTCGGAGCATATGCAAGCAACAGCCAACATAAACTTGAAGAACACCGCTATTGCAGCAGTGTTAAAACCAAGCACAGCATAGATTGGGAAAGCATGAAACTGGTACTGCATTCCAACTCCAGAAAAGATCATCTGCGAGCACTGGAATCTCTTTCTGTTTTGCACTGCACAGAGGAAATAAAATCCCTCTGCTCAATGAGCAGGCATCTTCATATCCAAAAATTATGCAGTTTGTCACCCCAGACCTAGTATACCAAGTTGAAATCCAGCAAAAACCATTCCTAACAACAACACAGGAAGAGGGTAGCACCTCCACGAACAACTTGAACAGCCCTAAAGGTGCCAATTCCCAATGAGAAAAGCGCCTAATTCAAATATGTTTTTCCATTGACATATGTTATTGCTGTTGCATGCAAAACTGTGGGCTTGGCCTGAAGAAGGTGGCAGAAAATTGGCCACTGAAAATCCTCATGTAATTGACTGTTCACAAACTTTTTGGTTTTGCGTTACCGTATTGCCTGAAACCGAAGTATAACGACAGTGATGTCATGAATAAGCTTTTCAATTCAAGCCTTTAGCTCAAACCACTGAAAAGTAATGTGGCAAAACTAAAAATAATTGTATACTAGATGACGTGGTAAAAAACGGAGAACAAGAAGTATTTCAACACACAATCTCATAACTTCCAGAAATATAATCTTTCCACAAATTTTCTATAGTCTGTAAATTCAACTATCGTCAGGCGTTTTTGAAACACTAAAGTCTTCTTGGTTATATCTTGACTCCTGTTGTTTTTTGAAATAGGCGTTTGATGCAGCCGTAGCCTACCCGATCCATCAAGCTTGCTCCATCGTCCATAAAGCCTTTCGTGAAGGTCCTGTCTCAACTAAGTATTTGATTGCTGCGGCACATGAATGTTCATCAGCGATTGTTTCTCAGCCACGTGCACTTGTATTGCAATAGACTCGAGTCCCCTCAGAAGTAAATTTCTTGAAGAATTTGAATCGAGTAGTGTTTTCTCACAATCGATGTTGTGACTAGTACTGATGTGGTGTAGTGCGACTCTGTTTTCTTCTTTCTTGTTCCTCACATCTGCGGAGGCTTTACTGGCGATAGAGTAGGACTGATGGATCGGGTAGGCTATGGCAGCGTCAACTGCCGGTTTCGAAAAACAACAGGAGCCAAGAGGTAAACCAGGAAAAGTAGTGTTTCGAAAACGCCTGATGGAGATAGTTGAATTTTTAGACTATAGCAAATTTGCAGAAATAGTATATTTCCGCAAGTTATGAGAATGTGTGTTGACACTTTGCTTGTTCTCAGTTTTTTAACCGTGTTGAAAATGAACTATCATAGTAGCAATTCTGTTCATACTAGATGACATAAATAAGTTAAAATAACATACGTATTTGGTAAACAATATACTTTTTAAGGTTGATTACATACTTTTCAAGCTTTGAGTATCGTATGTCAAAGAAATGTGGTCAGTAAAACAAAATAAAATGCCTGGCTGCCCGGTGCTTCAATTTGCAACGTCGCCCGTAAACCAAACAATTTTTTTTCTGTGTGGCCTAAACATAGTTTCTTTGTAGTATTTCATAATAATTTAACAAAACACTTTTTTTTACCTTTTTGGTACAATATTCATCACCAGAATATGACTGCAACAAAATTGTAACTGATGCATATTTCTTAACATTGTTTCACTTGAACTTTTTTTTACCTGTAGATTGGCGATCTAAAAGTAACAAGTCAAACATTTGCTGAAGCAGTGAATGAGCCCAGCCTGACGTTCATTGCAGCCAAATTTGATGGCATTTTTGGCATGGGATACCAGCAGATCTCCGTAGACCAAGTGGTTCCTCCTTTTTACAACATGATTGCGCAGAAAGTCGTACCCAGCCCAGTATTTTCTTTCTATCTGAACAGGTAGGCTAGTGTGATAAATAGCTATTTCTTTTTGAAAGTGTGTTTGGTTGCATTTACTAAGTTGTACTAAATTTTAGTGTAGTAAAACATTGGTTGTCCAAACTAACTGGAATCAAGGAGGAGGTTGCACGCAAAGCATTTTTATTTGAGTATAATTTCTTTTATCTACCCTACGTCTTACGACAATTTTTGGGCCAAAGAGAAAAAAAATATAGCTTGAATTCCCACCCTTTTTGGAACATTGTTGAATTTCTGAAATGTTCTTCAGAATGAGTGTTCAGACTATACAGTTGTATAACTGTGGTTTTATGCAGAGCACGCCTCGATAATAAGGTCAATAATACTTTCAAACCTACAACGGGTGAGAAGTCCAGCTTGCTCGGCTTAAGCCCTGACTTCGGATGCGAGTGCCCAGTGGGCTACTTTTGGTATACCCACAGCTGGAGCACAAAGTAAAATGGTAAAGAAATGCTGTCCTGCACGTCACCTGCAGCAAGTATGACTTATCTGAGAGTGAATTGGGGGTGGGAGTCTAGTTCCTATGGTCCAGCTCCCGATGTCCTCCCCTTTCCCCAACCCAGGGTAATGAGATGTACCCCACTGCCCAAACCAAACCATTGCAATTTTTTGGATTGTTGAAGAAACTTGAAAAACTACATTAAAGGCAAATCGTCAAGCGTGAAGAAGTTAGAAGTTGATAATCTCACATTGGCTTCATCTGTCTGTTAGAAAATTCTGTTTGCTTCGAACGCTGATCTCCAAGCACCTACCAGGTTTTGTTGTTTTTTGTTGTGTATTCCTTCAGTTGCTACCATATTTAACCCTCGAGATGAGAATTTGAAAACAGTTTTGCTCCTACACAATTTAATTTGCGCAAATTAGAACGCATTACTTTCGCAACTTCACATCATCGCATAAAAACATTAATTTTAGACTGAAACCTAATTACTAAGTACACGTACACTCGCATAACACTAGTATGTGTGGCTTCCTTCCGTCCTTCCCCCCATTCCTGTTTTTGAAGTGCGGGAATCTGTTGGGTACTCCAATACAAGTTGCTGAAGTGGCCTGATTTCTGGGCCTACTTTTTGACAACGGGTTAGGTCCCGTTTAAAGCAGTTGTGCAGCCAGCAAGCTGAATGCCTTCATTGAATGGCTTTGGGCTTTAACTGATCTGAATGTGGTGTTGATAAGACGATACTGTTGTAATTTTACAGCACACTTGTCCAATCTAAGCTGGACCATCGTTCTGTTGTGTGGGCAATTCAGCCAGCATTAAGTCTTTAGTTAAAGATTTTGAATTCTGTACATCATTTAGGGACTCCGCATTGCAGCGGGTGCATATCCGATCAGTCTACTGGAGAGCCTATTATTTCGAAAAAGAGGAGCTCTCCATGTCATTTTGTGGTGAAGCGATTATCTTTGCAATACGTAATCAACTTGCATAGTATGCCAAAGAATCCTATTCAGGAGTTGGCCTTTGGCCAGTGTACAACTTGGCCAAGAATCCCAGTCAAAGGAAGGATTTGCAAATTGTCAAAAGGTATATTGCAAGTCTTCTGGTTTTCTTTCTCCTGGGAAGGTTGAAGTATGGTTTTATGGCTGGGTCTGGTACGTTTTCCCGACAGTACCTTTTCCCAACTGGTACTTTTTCCTAACAGGACCTTTTCTCGGCAGAACCTTTTCCCATCAGGTACATTTTCCCAACAGGCACTTTTCTATGACAGGACTTGACTTGTGCTTTTAAACAACAAACAACCAAAATTTTAAAAATTCCCATGCAGTTGGTTTCAAAAAATGCAGATATTAAAATTCATTATGAACTATAGTCTTATGGTTTAAGCAACGCCTCGTAAAAACTCCAATGGTTCCTCGACATTTCTATTGGCAAGCACAGTGTTTTTGTCCCTGTAGTATTACAGCATTAAAGCCCAAGAACATGAATCCACAACATGCTACGATTCTGAACTCGCCTAACATGGAGAGGACACTATCTCGATAAGAACAAAATTCCCCCTAGTGTTTAACTTGTTTTATATTATTGGGTCAGTCCTATTTTAAAGATGTAGGGAAGGAAAGATCTAACCCATTTTAACTGCAGGTTAAATATAGCTAGCAATGAAACTAGCTGCCAAATACCCCAACCTTATAATTCCATAAAAACTGAATTCAAAATCATCTTTTTACGAGCTGATTTAACAATTTTTATCGTTTTAAAGTTAGGGGGATGCAGAAGTGTAAAATAATGCGTTCAGTCCATAACATAAGACCAGTAATATAAAACAAGGAAATTATGTCCCTTTTTTAGGAAAAAGTCCTGTCTGAAAAAAGTAGCTGTCCGGAAAATGTACCTGTCTGGAAAAGGTCCTGTAAGGAATATGTGCGTGTTGGAAAAAGTCCTGTCGGGAAAAAGTACCTGTCGGGAAAAGGTACTGTCGGGAAAATGTACGGATCCCTTTATGGCTACTGCCCCTTGGCGGTTACCATATATATCCTGCGTGCGGTACACACTTGTAGCTGTCTCAAAGGCTGACTATACTTGATGGAGCTATAGTATACCAGCTATAGGGGTATACTCATACCTTCACTAACGGGTCCAAGACCGATTCTGTGGCTGGCTGTGTATTTGCAGGCTTCGAACATTTGTTTCTGTGCTTTCCACAGAACTGTTTGCAATAGGTTTTTATATATTTTTAGTCCGTATATGATGTGGGACTAGGTCATATTTGGTTGATAAAAAAAAAGTGATGGGACGAGCGTTGTTTTTATATTTATTTTAGGTGAATAAAATAAAAGCAGATTTTAAACCAAAATAAATACTTGGTAATGGGGTGGTGGGGGAGGAGGGAGTAAACGAACCGATCTTCTTCCAACTGTATTTTTTTTATTTTGTGTTTGTTTTTATAGTAGGCATCGGCTGTATTATTTACTAACCAATTCAATATCATGAATATCATTCAATATCTACATACTTTTGAATAAACAGACCATGAAATAAAATAGCAGATCTATTATAAAATATTGTTAGAAATATTGTCCTCTGGGGGGCAGTGCCTTTATTATACGTTGTTTTATTAGTCAACTGCAGGGAAATTGAACCTTTTTTTTTTGTATTTTGTGGCCATTTTTTCTCGTTTGTTTTGGCCTTGAAAAATGGTGCTTTTGTCTTCTCAAATCAACAGTCAAACCAGGGAAATCCTGGACTAACATCCAATAAAACAAAATCTTCATCTTCATCGTCATCTGTGTCATTCATCAGATTCACCTACATTGATGATGAGTTGCTCAACACGTTCTTAATTAAATGGTCAGAATTCCAGTATTCCTCTTCCACTTTTATGACGTGATTTTCCCAGTTTTCTTTCGTCACACGGTTGATTGCTGTTGCAATTTCAACATCATTCAATTTGAATGTAGCATTAGTTCGTCTTACATCTTCTTTCATGTCTGACCTTACATTCTCGATTGGGTTAAAATCACAATGATAAGGCGGCAAACAAAGGGTAGTGTGGCTGTAAGCAGCAGCCAGTGTGTCGATGATGTATTTTTTGTGCAGCGGTTTGTACTGCTTAATGAGCTCGTATAACACTGGTTTAATATATATGATGAGTTTGGAATTTTTTTTTGGTTTAACCACTCAATTATATCTCCCTTTCTTGTGGCACTGTAAGGGCTTTCTCAATGTTTACAGATTGGTATGGAGCGTTATCCATAATAATTAACGAATTGGGAGGAATATTCGGGAGCAGTTGCATTTCAGACTATTCTTTAAAATACATGCCGTTCATTTCATCATGGTAGTCGGCCGACTTTGTTTTGGAATGAAATAGCAACTTGCGTTTTTTACAAAACCATCCTTGCTTCCAGTGTGAAGTTAAGTGAGTTTTTGTCCATTCCCTACAGGAATTTGTCGGCCGCGGATTTTCTCATCATGCCACGTGGTTTCCTTACCTTGGTGCTCGTTAACCCCAGTTTCGTCGAAGTACACGAAAGTTTTGTCCGGTATCCTACGCAGGCTTCTGGTTTGACGATGGTAACGCCATCGACTCGCAACTATCTCTAGTTTTCGACGTAAAACTGCCGTTGATGTATTTTGCCATAACGCATGCCAAGTTTCTTCATAATACGTCGCAGTGACGTTTGTCCACCTTTGAAGTTGAGTTTGGCTTTAAGCTTTTCAAAAATAAGCTGTAAAGTTGGGGATTTATCCTCATGGTATATTTCTGAAACTGATGCTCTTACAACAGACAAGTCTAAGTCGTTCATACCTGTTACGTGTGACGGCATCACGAAGCACGAACAACGCCTTGGGGGTCGGCGACACAGACAGATTCGTAACCTTACGTATGATCTCTCGAACAGTTGATTCTGACACACCTGTCGCTAATCCAGTCTGTACTTCCAAATCAGCCTTAGCAGAGAAGATGCGTTGTTCAAAGAATCTGTAGACGTTCCACATGATTTTCCTGGCTTGACTCTGAAGAACTTTGCCTTTCTTTCCGACTGTTGATTTACTCTCTCGAATACTCGTATTAAGGGACGCCATGTTGAAACGTGGACTTCTTGAGTGAGATTGGCCTCCCAGCATGCTGTGCGAATATTCGACTGGTGATTATAACCGATAACACGTTACCATGTAAGGAAATATGTCGTCACGTTGAACAGCCCTGGCCCATGGTGTAGTCACCCTAAAAAAATGTGTATTTTTGTTTGCTGGTACTCATGTTTCTTCGTATTTGTCAAATAATCTTAAAGATGGTCCTACACTTGAATTTTCGGTGATACTTTCACCTTCGTCAGAAGTTGTACGAGAAAATAAATTAAGTCACATCACAGCATCGATTTTCTTTCCAATGTTTAAACTCCCGCGAGTATGTCGAACCATTGATCTGTACGTCGCGTGGAAACTGGATTTTCCACTGCCTATCCAGATTGGCTCCAAACTCTGGCCGAACAAGGTGGTTAATGGTTAACGAGATGGTAAAGTGTTTTTGTTATGATCTTTAAGATGCCATTTAAATACCACTGTCACTGCCGGTTGCCAGTGTTTTCTATTGCCAAATAACTTGTTAGTGTTTTCGAGCTAGAGGCTTGACATTTGCACCATTGAAAAGTTCTTTTTCAAGCTAGTTAAAATGATATATTGGATGTCAAAATATTGTCAAAATTTGGTAAATTTTCGATTTTTGGCGTTTGGCCAATTATCGGATAAAAGTTTTTGACCTGCGATAATTTAAGGCATGCTCACGTGCCTGTAAACCAAATGTTTAACTTTGCATGGCCTTAGGTGAATATCCGATGCGTCTATAATCTATTCTGGATGTAATATCTGCCCCCTGCGGTGATCTTAGATTTCCCAGACCAAATCCATGAATTTGCTCTCCCTTACTAGATTTCATCTCATTTTTAAAAAGTCTAGTAATACTAAAAATTGAGCTGGTTCATGCACATCAGCATTAGTTTGCTTCTGATAATACAAGTCCCAGGAATTAAATGAGAAAATAACCCTGTTTGGCTTAAGATGCGATAGAAGCAAAATATGGTAGGTTAATTTTGGACGATCACACTCAGGGCTCTATCATCGGCTTGAAGTAATGCGTGTCTACTGACTATACCAAGGATAGGTAATCGAACGGAGGTAGAGGTCTACCACAAAACTGACTTACTGATGGAAGCGTTTCATCTGAAGTTCGTCAATAAAAGCAAGACAAAAACCACAAAGAATTTGAGGGAATGTATATACTGGTGGTGAAATGTGTACGTACTTAGTGTCTTTTTTCCTGTGTTTGTTTCTTTAACGTACGTGTTGGTTACAGTCCATAACTGATTTTTCTTTGTCTTGGTTTTCAGGGATCCCACGTCGAAAGTTGGTGGAGAATTGATCCTGGGTGGAAGTGATCCAAAGTATTACAAGGGCAACTTTTCCTACGTACCCGTCGACAAGCAGGGTTACTGGCAGTTCAAAATGGGAGGGTAAGTCGTAATTAAAATTTGTTAACAGTAGTAACTGGCAGTGCACATTTTTTAGTAAAAATTGAAGATGTTAGATACTCGAAAAATTCGAGCCGAGCCAAGCCGATTACGCACTCCAACCTTGGCTCATTGCTCCCATTCATGATTAAAGTCGGAATCCGGTGAAAACACAATAGTTTGCCAGCTTTTTACCAAATTTTACATTCCAATATACCAAATTCACGGTCTCACCGAGAATTTTCCGGTTGTTTAGATAAAAAAAAATTCAGTAGCTTTGTTTTAAATTACATCCTTAAAACTAGAAACCATTTATTACGTAATGACCCCAAACAACATGTTACTTGGTGTTACCCTAATAAATAACTTGAAAACCAACTATGTCATCAAATATTTAAACTCTATGCGATGCAAACTCATCACAGCTTGATTGTAATGAAACTTATTTGCACACTTCTTGTATAAATATGTGTAGAGATATCAGTGGGGCAAGATTGTCGTGATAAAACGCAGAAACGTTCTTGCTCACTCATGGATGTAAATACGCCTCAATAGTTTCATGTCCATTCAGCCATCTTTGTTTGGAGGCAAGTTAATTTTTATGTTTTTAAGTTGCCTCCAGACGAAGACTTTTGGACGGCCGTGGAAATATCAAAGAATTATTACCTTTGTTGTGTGTTCAGAGCCACATTTGTGCGTTTTATTATGGTATGGTCTCTCCTCCATAGTTCGACATAATTTGCAACTAAAACTAATTTTTAAACAAACAAAATTTCGGTAACATGGGCACGGATCAAGATCGTGAACTCCTGTGCATTGGTGCAGGGGTCGTAGAATTCCTCCTTATTTCCTACTTTTTTTTCTAATTCCTTATTTTCCTACTTTTTTCCTGTTTTCAGATGTACAGTTCCCTACTTTTTTTCAGCCATGCTTAATTTGTTTGTAAGTGTAAATTAATAAAATAACGTATAATATTTGAGTTCAATACGTAAGGCACGAACTTCATTGGCTTACTCGTTCCCTGACTTGTTTTCAACGTAACGAGGCATTCTGGTTGTACGCGTTGAAAAGCATCACTTCCGGTTTCTTACCTTACGCGATGGTTTTGTTTTCACAAGTCCACCATCAACGTCCAAGCATAAATTGTTGGATATGTACTATTATATTTCCACTGTTTAAATTTAGTACTAGCTGTTTGTAATTTTGTTTCTCGATACAATGTATTACGTCACCATGTGCATTGAGCTTGCTGAGCCAGCTCCGATAGAATGGATTCGTCACACATTTGGTTATTTCCTGTTTGCAGAGCGTCGACAACGAGAAAATATTTGGAAAGTTAATGAGCTACAATTGCGTGCAGGAACTTTTCATGTACTGCTAATGAAATAAAAATGTATCACTGCCGTTGGGTACGTTATATTGGATACTGCCGCTGCTCTTTATTCCTTAAATCATCGCGGGTCGAACTTTTTTATGCTGATCTTGGGTCCTACAAAAAAAATTTAATTCGTAGTTTCGCGAAATTGTGACCGATTTTTAACATTCCAATAGGACCACTGAGATGGCAGAGGCAACGTTTGTTACGAGCTTTCCTATGGCTTAGGCCCTACACTTAAAGATTATCTCAAACGACTTTGGAGTTAGGCTATTTAGCAAAAACTAAACATCAAATGCGAGATGAGGATGAAAAAATAGCGTAGTAGCGATATATTCTGTTTTTTACTCCTTTTTACATCCTCCACTCCCCCTCCCTCTTCCCAACGGCTATACAGTTAAAATAGTAGAGGTACAGTCTTGCTGAAGAGAATGCTTATATATTTCACGTCTCGGTGGAGATTATTACGATATTACTTGGCAGGTTGCGTAGGTTTTTTTTTTAGAATAAGTTACAAATCTTTTAAAATTTTCACAAAAAAGTGTAGGCCTACTTTTCCTACACTTGTGTTCACAAAAGTGTAGGCGACGGAATTTTCAATGTTGATATCGTTAAAATGTAAGATGATTTTAGTGAATTTTG
>JAHWFP010111057.1:0-40468 GCA_023313725.1 Lithobius niger
TCTTGTGTCAATATTATGACTTTGCTCTGCATAATATTGACACAAGAATTCCGACCGAGTGCTCCCGAGTCCTGCAGCAGCAAATTGACGCCAGAGAAGTTCAATAGCTTCACGCTGCTCTAACCCGTCAGATTTCCCCGCTGCACTTTCCATAACAACAACTACAAAGTGCATGTGAACAACATTGTTGAATTTATCAAGACCTGAACGCGTTGGCACCATGGATCAAAATTGGCAAACACGACTGGTGCATGGCCGCGCCACTTCAACGCCACCAGGCCGTGGCAATTTGCAGCCGTGTAGGCTCCAGCAGCGGAAGTGATGTCCATTAAATCCATGTTTTGTCTAAGCCTTCCCTCCACTGTCAAAAGATTTTCGCTGTGGCTTTCCGACGTTCGGCGATCGTTTGTAGGTGCTTCACTTCGGGTAGTATTGCTAATAAGGTTTGGGCGTTCAAGATTTTCTCACGCCCCATCCTTGAGTATGCGATCTCGGTCTAGTCTCCACATTTGGCCAAAGACATTGACCGCTTGGAGAGAGTCCAACGTCGGTTCACAAAGTACTTGCCTGGCTTCAGCGAAATCGACTATGGTAACCGACGTAGGAAGCTTGGTCTTGAGTTGCTGGAACTACGCCAAATAAAATTCGATCTAATTTTGATATATAAGATTCTACATGGATTGATCTCCATTGATCTTCTGTTTTTCGATCTTGCCCCCCACAAAATTTATACCAGGGGCCACAATCTGAAGCTTGCTGTACAATTTTCGTGTCTCGACTGTCGTCAGTATTTCTCCTCGCTACGGGTTGTTCCAATCTGGAATGCACTTGGGGCAGGAACGGTGAATGCCCCAAGTTCTGGTTTTCGCAAGTTAATGGCTTTGGAACAGTTGAATGGTTTTTTTAAGCGCCCCGTGGCCCCCGTGCATTAAACTCTGCTACCAGCAGACCTGCCCTCCTCCTCCAACTCCTGTTTTGGGGACGGTATTCGTGACACCTTCTGTTTTCCCTCCACGTAATGTGTGGAAAAGCAGTATATTATTAAGTTTGCTTGTCAAACAAATACGAATGCAAACGTATTTACGTTGCCCTTTGGACTTAAATATCAGACTGCCTGAGCGGGGAATTTTGTTGCTTGTCAAGTTATCAAGCATGGCGATTCGCAAGCTTCAAGGCAATGTTCACGTATAACTGTCCCTTGCCACAATGCCGTATAATTGCTCCCAAAAAAAAAGGATTCACTGGTAACGGTTTTCCCAAATGCCGCGGAACATTACGCACTCGTGTTTCATCCAAGGTCGTACGTGGCAGAAGGTGCGCTTCTTGCTTCCCGGCCCCAGAGTATCTACCCTAGCCGGCCTTAGCTGTGCGTCAGCCAGAGGGAGAGAGCGATCGAATCGTCGGACTTGTAGTGTCCCCATAACGAACACAGATAATAGATTGTATATTTCTGGTAGCAGTGTGCCTTGTTGATATCCAAGATGCTTACACAAACAATGGCGGCCGTTGATTAAAGCCGCTCCTTCCAGGAAGACGTAGCCGCTCATGAAATAACTGCTGGACTCAAGATGCGCTGTGCACACAATAGTTGCATACACAAAGTACGCGAACTTCTAAACAGGGTTCATACATAACAGACGAAACCAATTTCAAGGTTTTTTTTACGGCTTTTCAAGGCATTTTTACGCCTCTTCAAGGCAAACATATTGGCAATTTCAAGACTCTTTACACAATCAATTAGCGAACTTACCTTTTATATTTCAGAAGTTACATAACATTTCCATATAGGGAGCTAATCCATCGTGAACAAAATTATTGTAAAGGCTGACTGGCTCATTTTTCATGTTTACTTTAGTATTATAAATGCAAACAGTCAAAGATAAGATAATACCAGAATTGTCTAGTTGAATTGGACTTTTTGCTAAAAGCTTTTGACTATTTGTGTGAAAAATGATTATTCCCTCTCTCTCACCAATGCACACAGCGACAGGAGAAATACAGCGTATACCATGAAACAGCCATTTCAATAGCACACAATTCCTGGACTGCACGACACCTCTCTCTTTCCGTCACCAGTCTAATCATCCAAGGGAGCATCGTTCACAGAATAAATGGATTATGCTAACGAACTATTTGTACTTATTTATTTAATGTTAAAACCTAAATTTATATTAAAGTTCACAAAATTCATGGTCATTTCAAGGTTCCGAAACAGTTCCAATTTTCAAGGTTTTTCGATTTTTAAATTTAAGCCTTTGCAAAGAATTCAAGGCTGCGTACGAATGCTGTCTAAGCTCACATGGCATATGCATAATACAGGGTTCAGACAAAACCTGGAAAACCTGGAAATCTCAGGGAAAATTAAAACAGAGCTAAAGTCTCGGGAAAATTTCAGGGAAAACAAGAATTTTTTGGAAAATCAGGGAAAAGACGGGAAAATTTAGAAAAAAAATGCCTTTGTGTCTGCATTCTGAAAGTTCCGTTGAATTCGAAGACCAGAAACAAAATCCTAGGCTAGTAGCAAATATTTTAATTTGTGCTTTTAATATGTTCAAGTATTTTAGATTTCACTTCCATAATCCAAATCTCAAGCTAGTACCGACATCTGTGATGAAAATACGTTTAGTCCTGGCTTATTTCTGGATTGTTGGATTATTTTCGTACAAATATTAATAAAACCATTAGCTACCGGCGGTTTCCCCAACTAAACATCTCGTATACACCTGGGAATTGCCATGGGATGCACATGGAAAAACCTGGAAATCTCGGGGAAATTCAAAATTTAAAAATTTTCTGAACCCTGTAATACTAGCCATGTAGTTAGCTTCGCTCCTACTACGGTGTCGCTCCATGCTTCATGCTGTTTGTTTGGTGGGGGGGCGCCCCCCCCCCTCCGAAGCATCACAAATCGATTTACTGATGACAAAGACGCAAATGTCTCATTTAACACACAGCTTGCTCACAATTCGTTCATCAAGTTCCTAGAATATATACAGGTCGCATACACAGGGCGGTGGTCAACCTGGAAAACCATGAAAATTCAGGGAATTTCCCAAGTCTGGAAAATTCAGGTAAAAATCATGGAAATTTATCATGAACTTGTTTGAACACCACCCTGATGCAGTAAAAAGGGTTTGTTTTACGCTGTAAAGGTTTAATACACTCGGAAGTTGCTCGCTTTTTTCACACAATCCGCCCACCTCGGAAACAGGGATGTTTGACGTTTGATCAAACTCTGACCTTATGAAGACTTTTTCTGAACCACTTTCCGCTAAATTGAGGGTCAAAAGGACAAGTGGCAAGCCTATCCGAAAGCGCAAGTTTAGAATTGACGTGGCGACTGCCGGGCCCGAATTTTAAAGTGTTTGCAGGTATTGCAGCGTGACAAACAAATTAGGAAAAGTTATTTATACTCTTCGTTCAGAATTGAAGTGGCGACTGCCGGGTCCAAATTTTAAAGTATTTACAGGTATTACAGCCTGCCAAACAAATTAGGAAACGTTATTACTCATCGTTAAGAAACGAAGTGGCGATTCACTGGTCCGAATTTTAAATTAAGATGCAAGCAGTGACTCCTTAGCTCTCTTCCCATTTGTTTTCCAACTTTGGTTTCGTACGTGACCTGCTCGCCGAGACTTAACGGATTTTCATTAAAGTTTCGTTTGTTTAATGAGTTCTGATCCTGTTTGCACATTCTCCCAAAGTCGCTCAAATGCGCAAAACGAGAGAAAGACGTTGCAACATTTATTCCACATGATTAGAATACAGCTAACAATCAGAAAAGTTACACAAATTATAAATAATTCAACGTAGCAAAAGAACTAAACAAGGGAACAAGATAACAACAAACAACCTGTCAGCGGAATCACCACGCAAGAAAAGCTGGCGATCTGCATACTGTGTGCAGACAAGCCAGTGTTGCCACATTTCCCCCCGAAATTACATTCCTCCCTCCCCCTGTCTATATAGAAAACCCATAATTTTTTTTTCAATATCCATAGTTGACAACAAAAAAAAAACATTTTTCCGTAAAAATTATCACAAACTGTATACAAATACCAGCATGAAATAAAATAAAACAAATAAATATCGTAATAACTCCGTTGTTACGCAGATTACTCGTAAAATGTCCGCGGCCTATATTGAGTTCGCCCCAGAACGAATACAGATAATCGATTGTATGTTTTCGATAGCAGAGTACCTTGTTGATATCCTAGACGGTTCCAAAAACAATGGCGGCCGTCGATGAAAGCCGCTCGATCCAGGAAGACGTAGCCGCTCATGAAATACCTGCAGGACTCAAGATACGCTGCGCGCACAATAAGACGAAACCGTGAGTGAAACTAATGGAAATGTACCTTTTCGTTTTAACCCTACCGATTTGCAATCTTACACGAAAATTGCAAATCGGGTTAATTATCAGGTTAAATAAAAATCACCAGGACAACAACAACTAATTCCTCTGATTTGGTTTGATTTATTGAGCCTAGAAGCCTTTACACTATTCGCTCTAAGGAACACTATTTAAACACTACTTACTTACTTATTCTTCTGCGAGTAGTGATAAAGAAGCAAATCGTACAGTTTGCTACTTTAAAAAAATGTCGATACACCTTAACTGGTTTAACAAAGCAATAAGTTTTATTGTTGCAACTTACGACATCAGCCTATACGTTTAGGTTCATTTAACCCCTTGGCAAATCAAGCGGTCGATTCGGCTGCCTCTCTCAAGCCAGCTTACAGCAGCTGAAACACAAACATTAAGTCCCCACGCGCGCAGCAAGCTTTGTGAGGGAACCCCAGGGCACAGCCACCTACAGTAAAGGCCGGATCAGGTCAAGACAAATTAGGCAAGTAAAATCAACCATTAACGTAGAAGGAAGCGCAGGTTTGCCAGGAGCTGCCCTCTCTACACCAAGCGGCAAAATTTCAAACTAATCGACCAGGGTTCCAAATTCTGTCAACAGATGACGCCACTTGGCAAACTTGCTGCGTCGTTATTTGATTCGCCGTTTTGTGGAGCATTGTGGGAGGCAAAGGTGGTACGGCCGTTACTGTAGGCGGCTGTGCCCCGGGACACTGAGCAAGGCGAGCTGCAACAGCCCAGTGGTTAACGTCCACATCTCCAAGCCAAGTGAACGCGGGTTCGAGTCCCACTACCAACCAACTATCATATGGGCTATATATAAAAAAAAGAAAATCAGCAGAAAAAAATTGGTGAGCGAAAGGGTTAATAATAAGAATTCGCTCATTTATTAAGAATTCATTATCTTAGAGCATGCCTTATAGTGTCCGCGGCCTATCTTGAGTTCGTCGCGGAACGAACACAGATAATCGATTGTACGTTTTTGGTAGCAGAGTGCCATGTTGATATCCAAGATGGTTACAAAAACAATGGCGGCCATCGACTAAAGTCGCCCCCTCCAGGAAGACGTAGCCGCTCGTAAAATACTTGCAGGACTCAAGATGCGCCGTGCACACAATAGCGTAATGACTAATGAATGTTAACAGTAAAACCAATAAATTCTGCCACCCTATAGAATTACCCTCAAATTATTTTTACGTCCGTTTTCCCCCCTAATATTTTCCAGCTCCACTTTCACCGCCAACGGCAATCAAACCCCAATCTGACAACACTGTAAACATCAGAACTAAAGCATCAACGAGAGTGAAGTGAATTTATGGACCAGTCGCTAGGACCAGTATCTAGGACATCAGGGGCTGTTGACCAATTATCCAGGGGCCCCCACTCAAAAAACCGCCGGTGTTGCTCCTAGGAATTTTGCTTGGGGGGGAAGGGTCGGCCAGTGAAATTTTGGTTGTTCGTGAATGAAAAGGTCGCATAGTAACCAACAAGCTGGACTATCGAGCCAGCAATTTCTCAATGCAAGGTCACTTATTCCTACCAGCTGCGTTGTAAAAGTAAAAATCGTTGCTGTGAAGGAGATTTGAAGCGTTTTTCCAGAGTAGACGGTTTTGGCTGGTGGTCACCCATAACGAGATTTGTTTTCCAGGAACGGCTACTTTGTTGGCATACTAAGGGGAAAAAAAAACACTGCCATAATTCCTGCCCGCTCGTTATCCTTAACAATACTGGTTCCGTTTACAATGATTTCTGTAACTTTTTTAGCTTCTCTGCCAGAAAAGTTTGATATAACGCCACAATTTTTTTGCTTTGAATTAAAAAAAAAAAAAAAACTATGTTGTCTCTTAAAAGAGATAAATCGTTCATTCATAAAAAGAAATGTTATTTTTTTTTTATCTCTTTGCGTGGTCAGAGCAGTAACAGCTGTTGGTTTTTCCCAGGACCCACGAAAGCACTTTTAGTCTGCTTGCGTGCCCAGTCTAAGGGAAATCGAGAAAAGCTATTACGTTGATGGGAAGCACTGATTGCTTAAGTATTTTTTTTAATGAAGAGTTAGGCGAACGAAAACAAACACTTCTTTAAAAAAAATTACGAAGAAATAAATCAAACTCTTCAAATACCCAGTCAGTCAGGCTATATTACTGGCTTTTCTAAGCACTGTTTTTCGTTCAGATTTCACACGCGATCAGTGACGTTGCTCAAGGTGTTTTTCGTGGTGTTAGCCATGTGCGTCGCAGTGACTATTTTGTTTTATCGAGGTAGTTACCTTTACAATATGATCAACATGTTACTTTAGGGAGGTTCCCGTGTGAAATTCCAACGAGGCAGTTGAGTAGATGAAAAGTTAGGGCACGTTTACGAAGCGACTCGCCTTTGCATTGTCGCAGCTAGAAACTAGAAATCATCTGAAATTCCAACATGGCGGCGGTTTTAGCTATGTCGACTCGCAATGAAAACACTGAATAATGCGAGTTCGGAAGCGGCTGGGAAAATTTCGTTAGGAGGAATTCTTTATGTTATTGTCATGCATTATAAGACTTACAGCATTTACTCAAACGAGGTCGGATTTAGCTAATCCAGGTACCGTTGTTACCATGGCAACGACAACTTTTCCATTGAGATAAGGGTTCGTTTACGCAACGACAGTTTTCTCGCTCACTAGCTTTTACTTGATCAATACTAAATCTGATGGCTGCTTCTCGCCTTTACCGGAGTATGCGGCTTTCGAGTTGTCTATGCGTATTAGTAACCATGGCAACGACGCAGACGCAAGTCTTCTCCTCGTGCCTCGTGACACGGCGTACGATGCTTGCAACATTTGAGCGTCGATTTATGACAACAAGAAAACAATTTGTACTGCAGCAGAAGACAACGGACCGTTTTTTGTATGCCGGCATTCGATGGTTTGTCTTCGATTCGAGAGCCACGAAATGGACGCCATGTTGGATTTTGAATTCTCGCTGCGAGAAGCTATTTATTCTACCGACGCTAAAGAATGCAGGTTTGATGCTATATTTTTCTTTTTTTTTCTTCTTATGGTCAGGGATGCTGCAGGGGTTACCTGCTTTTTTCACATTTTTTGACACACATTCCTATTTTTCATTTTTTCCCACATTTTCGCATACCTATTTTTTATTTTTTGCGTCACTATTTCTTCCTAAATTACATGTGGTATTTCACACCACTGTTTCACCCATTCTTCAACACAAATTTTTCTTTACTAGCAATCTGCATTTATTTTATAATTTCTGTAATTTTTTTTTTTTTTTGCTATTTCACGATCTTTTAAAATTTGTAAAAATGAAAATAATGTTACAACCACGTTATTATTCTGGTCGTGTATTTTTTAGTAACATACTTTTGACAAGATTTAAACGACTCCAAAAATCGGATTCCTCTGTCGCAGTTGCAAGACACTTCCATTTTGTGCGCGAATGTGATGCTCGCAACTTCATGTTCACGCGCATCACTTCTGCACAGCAAAATGCAGCGAGCGAGGCCTTTCCGCTCACATTGCGTTCGAGTTAAATATCGCGAATCCTTCATGAACAACAGACATAATCAAGATTTCTCATTGGTTAAAAATATGTCTCCTGTTCTGCCATTGGTCAGTTTCGATTGTGCATAAATTAGTCGCCATTTTGTTACAACTTTTGGCAATGTTTTAGTTTTTGAAATTGGGCTGTAATTCCAAGGGATTAGTATTACGAATCCAAGGAATTAGGTAGTTAGTATCTAATTTCGGGCCCGAAATGGTGGATCATTTGATTTTTTTTGCCTTTTTGGGTGCTTTTTGCCTTTTTTCCACACGACTGCCCTTATTTTTCACATTTTTTCACACCAGCAGCACCCCTTTAAGATGGTAAACATTTTTATGGGAGAAACAGTTTTTTTTTTAAACAAATTTCGACGTTTAACCCGAGGAGGGGAGTGTATTTTTTCGTGCTTGAATATAAACACTTAATTTGTGGGTTTAGGAGAAGGAAGTTTTTTTTTTTTTGTGTTTCATGATTGTTCTATTGAATAAAAAAAAGGAGCTTAAAAATGTTACAATGCCGTTACCAAAAATCGTGCGTATTGTCCATTCATTTCAAACACTGCTTACATTATTTCATTATATTGACGTCATACTACCAGCAAAAAACGCATTTTCAAACTGGTCTGATTCCAGAATACAACGTTAATCGTATGGGATTATGGTCTGCCCACCTCATCCATTTCACGTTTATGTATGGATGTGTATGTGTCCTACTGATGCGCTCCCAGCCGTATCCATTGTGCGAGAAGGAGAGAGGGATATTTTTGCTAGGTATTTCTAACCGGAAATTCCTACAATCTTTTGCGTGCCACAATCGACATGAGCACGAGGCATCACTGGGCTCTTTTCTTCCCAAAATGCCTGCGGAGAGACAGAGGTGAACCTCGACCTCGGCCCCCTGACCTCTGGCGTATCTGAGTCGTGCTAACAATGTCATTGAGTACCCTAACCACCATGCCCCATTTGCGTACCTACTGGCAGTGATGGGCGCGAGTCAATTCCGGACTTGGAATTAATTGACTCAATTCCACTTTTGGGAACTTGTCGGAATTGATTCTACGTTGGTCAATTCCTGGTTATGAATTCATGGAACTGACGTTATTAATCTTCAATTCCACTTGACGTGATGTGGACTTGACTTGGTCGAAATTTGCCGAAATTGTAAACTGACTTGGTGGGAATTGACGTGATGGCCATGAATTCACCCCAAGTTGCGCTCAGGTTGACTTGACTTGCCGAGTCATCCATTGGACTGTTATTGCCTAGATTTGATTTAATTTTTATTTAACTTAGAATTCCTTGTTTTGACCTGACTTGATTCAACCTGAAATTCAGGCCATTTCCCCAAAATCCAAATTAACGTACCCAATTCCATCCCCAAAATTCACCAAAATCGTCAAAATGTTCGGCAATGCCTTAAATTTTTTCAAAATTTGCCTGAAATTGTGCTGAACTTAAGCGGAGTTTGGTGGAATTGAATTGAATTGCTCAAAATGTATCTTGAATCAACCAGGAGTTGACTGGAACTAAGACTGGATCAATAGCAAGTCACTGAATATGAATTGATTTGTCAGAATAAGAAGCAAAAATTGATAAATTGATCAATTTTGATCAATTGATTTGAAATGATTTGAAATAGCAAATACAAAATACGGCAGTGAGTTGAATTACATTGAACCATTGCAACTTGGTTGCAATTGACCCAGACTCATGAAATTGAATTGGAATAGATCTGGAATTGAATTGCTTATCAAGGGTAGGTAGGTAGAAATGGATTTGATTTGACTTGCTGCTCACTTGATTTCTAGGTAATTGAGTGAAATCCATTAAAATGGAATTGTATCCATCCCTGTCTACTCGAAATCGATATGAAAACTACCGATATTTCCAAACGTGCTTAGTAATCGCGCAAACAAGACGGTGGGCATTTAGAAAGCTGAATGATAAATCTAGAAGAAGAATTCTGTCTGTATGCTACTGACTGCAAAGACTGTCTGCATACGTCGCTGTCACCTTTTGTTTTGTAACGTGTCTATGTTTCTGCATAAAATCTGTTTCGGCATAAACCTGTTTTATCCCCTTCCTTCACAAGCGTTATTTGCTTTCCGAAAAATCCTTCTGCTTTCGCACTATGCGTTCTCCAGCAAAATGTCTAGGAGGTTGAGCTGGGCAAGTGGTGCTGTGATTTTATTAATTTTCATAAATAAACATTAGTACATTTTACTGCGCAGTAAAACCGTTGATGTATTTTGTCGGAAATGGGGTGTGGAGCCATCAAATTTGATTTTCCCTGGGCGCCGAATGAGCAAGTTACGGCCCTGTTTGGGACTTCACCAACCTCCTGTATACTAATACCCGGGGTTCGTACGCTAGCTGGAAAAGTCTGGATTCCAGCCTTGAAAAAGTATGGAATTCGATTGTCAATATCAAGCTGGAGAAGCCTGGAGTTCACTCACTCCGTAATTTTCAAGGAATCAGTTAGGGGCTTACAATGAAAAAAGAATGTGTATTTATATTTATTACCGTAAATTGACTTGAAAAGCCTGTATTTTTGTGAACAATGTCTGCCTATGATGCGTCACCGGGAAAAAAAAAATCGCTTAGTACCCGCACCACTTGTATTCCTTTCATTTCAGCGGTGAGAGAACCCAGCCTGGTTGCTGGAGCCTTGCGGATCTGGTCGAACCCCTGGAAAGAGAATCTTGGCAAAGTCCCAACCAGGACTGCCGGCAAGGGTAGCGTGAGAGGCTACCATGCTCCTTCAGCAGCTATGGGAACTTGTTCTGGCCAATTACGGACAATCTTTCGGCCCCTACAATGATCGGAAGTTACCCGTTTCAAATCCCCGGATTTACCCCTTCCTTTACCAGATATTTTTTTCTCTCAAAAAAGGCTGGTAATGTTATAAATTGAGCCGGTTCAGTTATACAAGCAGCAAATTGCTTCGGTTGATTTAAGGCTCAAAGAAATTAATTTAAAAAAATTGTCGACAGTTCTTTGATCCTGCCATGATTACGACTGTTCTAGATCGTAGGATCAGCAGATTATAACTTTTTAACTTAATTTTTATTGAAATTAACGATGTTTTTGTATCGCTCTGTGTTTCTTGATGGCACAATCTTCCCGAATTCCTACATCAAGTCATTTTTAACTGCTTATGCATGCAAAGAGTCGGATGAGACAGGGGCTCGCGTCGTGACGTCACTAGGACTATAGTCTAGTGATGTCACGTCCACGGGAGTCGTTTATTCAAATGAATCATGCGTATCACTTATAGCGTCAGGCCGGAAGTGCCTGAATATTATCGATAAACAATGATTTTTGATGAGAACACATGCCAGCAAATTGTAGGCTTTGGTATTGAACAGTTTATGATTAAATCGTTTGGATATGAATGGGTCTAGGTCGTTGACCAAGAATTTTCCCCAATTATGCATCCGTATGGAAAAGAAGTTGAACCGGAACTGGACTGGTTAGTTTCACATTTTGACAAAATCGCACGGAAAACGGGGTACTATCTGTCGTTCTTCTTTGGGCGAACCGATAAACAGTGTTGCCAGATACCCGGACCTATCTGGATTTCTCCAAACTTTTTAACAGTGTCCCAGACATCCAGACTTTTCCATAAAATTACCGAAAATCTCCAGACTTGCAACCGAGCTTCAATAATTTTTATGTATGACTAATGTTGGTTTGAATATTGCTAACTGATGTGTATGGCAGTGACGTTGTTTTGCAACTGAGCAAACTGCGCTGCTGGTAAGTGTTGAAGTGTAAGACAAATGGCGCCAGGCCGTGGCAGAATTGGACACTCACCCGCTACTTACAATAACACCACGCGAAATGAGCGATGTCAGTATCAGATGTCTCTGCCTGTCACAGCAAATCCAAGCCAAGAGCTGCATCACTCACGACGTGCGTGCATCTGCTGAGAAGTTGGTTTCGGTGTGCACTTTTCTACCAGTTGTCTTTGCCGACAGTTGTCCACTATCGTCACGTAACAGTGGTGGAATTTTCTGGTGGAGACCCGAGTGTTCGGGTCAGGGGGGAGCGGCGGGGGTGAAATAATTGAGGGGAGTCATAGCCCACCCTGGCTCACCCCTGCGCCGTCTTAAATAACGGCAGAATTCCAAGTTCATTCTACGATCACTTTCAGTAGAAAAATAAAAAAAAAATAGAGGGCTTTGTCTTTCGTCTGTTAAGATAATTTAGCTGTAGAAGAAAATTAGAAATTCGCTGGTCATAAATGTAACTCGTCTTGAATCGTGCACTTTTTTTTACTTAACTTAAAAGCTAACACGTATTATGTTTGAATAAAGAATGCAATATACAGGATTGCTCATCCTAACACACTGCCCCCCCCCCCTCAACCCCCACAAAGAAAGCTACCAAACGAGAGACTTCGTCCTCTCCCCTCAACTCTGCCAACATTTAGACACAAACAGGGATGGTTTGTTAGTCTGTGCAGTTATACTTTTCATCTGGCATCCGGTAAGGTTGTGGCGATGGAGGGGGAGAGAGGGGAGGGGGGTCGGCCGATTTTCTTGGGGTCTAGACTGGGATCAACGGATCTAAGGGTAAATTTTTTTTATCCAAAGCTGTTCCAAAATAATAATTAATATTAATAATATATATAACAATATTAAATATTATTAATTTTTTCTATTCATTTTCATTTTGTTTTATAAATCTTAAGTATTTCTGACTGAGGTCCATTTTTCAGAATGAGAATTTTTCTTGGGTGTGATGGGGGGATAGCGGTTGTTGCCCCCCCCCCCCTCCCAAAAAAATCGACTGCGGCCGTATTGCATGCCTGAATGTTTAGACCTGTTTAGTAGATTTGTATTACTGTAACCTATGTCGCTCTTTTATTATTCATATAAAAATTAAGAGCGTAATCAGAGCATGGGTTACGATGGTTTCTACGCGTAGCGATTGTGTTCTCCGTTCTTCAACTGCCGCTTTCCCTGTCCCAACCACTGTTACCCACTATGAGCCGTGGGCTCATGATTTTTTAGCTTAAGCAGTTATTGTATTTATTTAAATTCTTGTTATACATTGAAACAGTTCCTTTTTTGAACGCCGATCCAAATAACTAGAATGGTCAATTTTAATCGAGTACTGGTCCAATCTATTTACATGCGGGCTTAAAAATGAGCTTTGTTGAATTTATGCCCACTCCACTAATAAACTGGTATTCATTGGTGAATTTAAAGGGATAATTTTGGCCTATAACTTACCCTTCCACAAGTAAAAGTGGAATCTACAATCTGGCTTTCATCGACATGTCACAAATACTGATTTGCCACCGATAAAGGCAACCAATGACCAAGCCTAAACGATATTCCTTGGCAGGCCAGTCAAAATTTTAACAACCTGCACACTAAAAAGTGTTTTATAGCCGACGAAATGTACATTACCTCTTTTACATTAGTAGTTTTCTCCCTTTGCAGCTTATATTCCCCTAGAAATTAAGTTGTCGTCCCTGCCGTGCTCGTAACTACTGTGCATGTCCGGAACTGTTTTCGTCTATAAATACGGAACGCAACGGAACACAATCATCTTTCTTCCTAGGGCACTCACTATGGTGGTTGCTCTGGAGCTCCCCTCCGCTTCAAGACATTCTTCTATGGATTCTCCGATCGCCCTTGCTCCAGCGGACTCCTCCGCGAATTGTGGGCGTCCTGTTGCCCCTCAGTTTGCAGGGCATTGTGACTCGTCATCATCCTGCATTCCGCCACCTTCACCTTCCGTTCCATTGGGAACGGTCCGCCTGTCCCAGGCCTCTCCGCCACGACGTGGGATGCACCGGCCGGTTACCTGCCTCCAGAGTTATAGTATCTCGGTTTCCTTTCCGGCCTTGATGTTATCCTTTCCAACCACCCGGATCGGGTTCCCCCACCGTGGTGCCCACCGCGGCACGTCCCTCCGGTCTAGTGGCCCACTTTTGTCTCCGGCCATCATCGATGCTCCACTCGGCTTCTCTCCGGATTTATCTCCTCGATTCAAGCCACCCCTGGGGCTTTTCCTGCCTACACCGTTCCCAAGGTTTTCACGTTCCTTTTGTGTTCCTTCAGCCAACCCTGCGGACTGCGGCTTCTCAGGCCCATCCCGCCCTTCCGAACCCTTCACCTCCTCCTCCATCTGACGAATCGTTATGCATTCTCTGTTTGGGAGGATCTCAAGACACTTCGCCCTCACCTATTACCTCAAGGCTTCATTCACCAGACTTCCCTTTCTTGGAACCTTATTCTCCCAGTTCTTTTATCTAAGACTCCATCCTTCCGGGTGCCTGGTATCACCTCCCTTAACTGAAGCCTCGACTGCTGCTTATATTCCTCCACCGCCCAAAACGTCTTCCTGTCAACCACCACTACGTTCCTGTGCAGACGCCCTTTTTCCTCTGGCAACACCCTCTGTTCCAACCTCCAATCACTAAGGCATTCTCCTCCGGATCGGCACCCATGCTATCATGCTGCATCAACCATGTTATTCACGGCTGACTGGACTCTTGTGAGACCTCCTCCCTCTGTCTAGTTCACCAGACTTACACCTTGGCTTCTTGACCAGCGGAATGCACATCTATCGGATTCGCCTTTTTTCTTCTATTATAGACTTACAACTGAACAAAGGAATGGAAAGGGGTGGGGGGGGGGAATGCATCTCCTCCATTCTCATAAACAGAGTTCTAACTAGAGCCACCTATTCCTCCGTTCCTTCCTACATGGTGGCAAGCCGGTCCATCCCTTCCATCACTTCTGCCCTCAACCTGCTGTGGACTTGGCAGGACCTTTCTGCACTTCAACGACCCATGCTGCTACCCGTTTCAACAAGAACTTCCAAGATCATTCCTTTCTACTAGCAGTTTGACTAGTTCTGACTTTCTCCATTCCGTTTCGGCTGCGTTCCGCCTCCTGTCTCACACATTGTGCTAAGAAAACACGTTGCCTGAGGATCTACACCCACCATTTCAGGATGGGATCCCTTGGAGACCACTTTTCCTCTCCGACACTGCTTTCCGGTCGTCCCTCCGGCCGACAAGCTCTCCTTTTCTCTCTTCCGTGCGGATGGCCCTGCGCCGTTCCTTCCAGCGCCGCCATTCCAGTCGACCCTCCAGTCAATATTTCTACCTCTCTCTTCCCGAACGGATAACTCCCTCGCCGGTTAGAATCAACATGCCTTTCATGATGAACTCTACCAAGTTTCCAAGCGCTGCACACACGTGATAGGCCCAAATCGGGCCGTAGACTGGCTGCCAAGTTGCCAGTCTCTTCTCTTTCCGTCATTGAACCCTCCTCACGGCCCTCCGGGACCTCAAATTTTGTTCATAACAAACGGATTACCCACTTCCAAGACCTGAAACGTTTGCCCTCGTGGACTCTGCTCTTGTTACCCTTTAAACAAAAAACGAAATACAGCAAGTTTTTCCTCCGTTCGGTCTAGTGCTTCTACAGACAATATACTCTTCACAAGCCTTCTCTTCCTCCCTTTCACTTTCCGGTTTACCCTGGTTTCCCTCTCCGCATTCCTATCTGTCATGACCACCAAAAAAAAAAGAAACATCGATCGAACAAGACGGGATGCTACTAACGCAGCACACAGCCACCAGGATCTCTGTAATACACCGGATGTGCGGTTTCGCGCCTTTTTTTTTTTGTTGTTCTGTTGACACGCTACTACTTCTTCAAGTGCCATGTCGTTGTGTTCTTCCTCAGAGGATCCTCTGCCCACCGTTTTAATTCCAAATGTGGATGCCCCTAAAACTTGTGGATGTGTAGGATTTACCGGGTTAAAACAGCACTTGGTCCGCACCCTTTGTGCCAATATCACCGTCAGTGCAGCGGGATCAATCGTCTATGTCCTATCTGCATCACCATCTCTCACAAAATGGACGATTATTCGTAAGAAACAACTTGAGTCCAGACAACGAGCTGCTCGTCATGAACGACAACGCACCAACAAACGACTTGATTCGGCCGCTTCAACATCATCCTAGTCTACTACTGTCCAACTACACGACTCTTCGGAACCAACCGTCTCTTTCCATCAAGACCATTCTCAGTGTCTTAGTGCTTCGTCTATAGTAAAAACGCCAAAACGTTCTAAAGTGAATACTTCACCCACTCTGACACCACTCTTCCGGTCCTCTAAAGCCGTTTAAAGCACACATCAAACTCAACTAGTGCAACTATTCCTTCCCAGCCGCGTTCCACAGTGTTAATAGAAGCATGCCATCAACAAAATTTGGACTCTCTATGTCTGGCCATTCCGAGTGGAAGAGGGTCACCGTCTTCCACTCCGCCACCTTCGGCTCCGCCACTTTTTCCTTCTGCCTCTACCATCCGCTCTGCGCTTACTCGCGGCATTAATCTCTCCATCCGGGATTTGGATGAAGTGGACAGCAACATACGTGTTGTTCTAGAGTTCACTGAATGGTTCTCGTCCGAACTCACAACCCTGCGAACAGACAGTCAAAACCTTCGCACAGATGCTACTCCGCTGCAAACCGAAACTCAACACCTACAGGACGAAAACTCACGCCTTTTGCAGGCTCTGGAACAGCTGCACCTCCGACACCACTCCCTCCGCGTCAACCATGCCCTCCTCCGAGCCAAGTTTAAGATTCTTTCGCCCCCTCCGCCTTCTCCTCTGTGGCAGGTACCATATTGTGCACGTTCCCACACACGCAGATTGCATGGTACACCTTCCGGACTTACGCATCAGTCTTCAACCATTCCACCATCGACATCCAGCAGAGCATCACCCTCTGTCGCTGCTCTACACCAGAGTGTACCCTCCCCGCTGCCGTCTCCTCTTTGACCCTTCCGCTACAGCTTCACATTCTTGGACCCCTAAATGCACTCTACCTGACACCGTTTCTTCTGCCGCTGAGACGTCCTCCAACAACACCTGTCCCTTGATTTCAGCTTGGTCTACTGCAGCAGGGTCACCGGACTGGCGCTTGCTCTCCGCCTACTCGGTATGGCAATTTGATGATTCTCCTTGATTTTTTCCTGTATTTCATGGCATCTCCCATTCCTCGACCCCAACACGGGATTTACCCTGTCCTGCCTGCCGTCGCCGGGCGAAAGTTGTGGCACTAGGATTACGTGCACTACCGTAATCACTTCCTGTCTTCCGTTCCCTTCTCCTCCAGTCCTTCCGGTGAGGGCTTCTACTCCTGCATTCCTTCTGGATTCCCGGACTACGCTTCCTCGCCGTCATCATTTTTCTTTCATCTTCACTAAAAAAAAAAAAAAACAGGGAGAGACGACAGAGAGAGAGAGAGCAGGTCGACGGACACATACTACACAAAGCAGTATTTTACCATGCACCAACCCTCCGCTTTATGTGTCTGCTTCCGTTGCTTGTGCACCGGCTCCCGATTGCTCAGCCTTCGATCATGTGCCTTCTCCCACGCTTCACCACTGGTCTCAACTCTATCCATCGACGATTCTACACCTGTTTTGATTGCTTCACCCTTCATTCCGTGACCTACCATCCTTCCTGCTTGATGTACCGTTCCTGCCTGCAGAAGATCCGACACTTACTCTCACTTTAAGGTAGGAAGGTTTTCATTAAGTTTCAATCTCTGCCTTACGCCCTGTGGTGTTGACCATTAATTGCCCTTCCTAACTCAACGATTCCTCCTCCGCATGGGACCGTGGTTCCCGGGGATTAGGGTAGGGTAATTTTGGGTTGTCTTCACCAGGATACGTTCCTTAGGGTCGCCGGCTCGTAACGCAGGACTCCTGAACCTAGCCCTCCTCCATGTAACAAAGGCTGCTAATATAAAACAGGTAATGTACATTTTAGTCGGCTATAAAAAGTCTAAAATACCAGGGTCTGCACCTGGTTGATTTTAGTTTTTATTGCCTATACGAAAATATACATTACCTTCTCCCGTTCAGCCTCCCCTCTGATGAACCTAGGTTCATGTGGGGCAGGAAGAAACATGATTGTGTTCCGCTGCTTTCCGTATTTATAGACGAACCCAGTTCCGGACATGCGCAGCAGTTATGAGCCCGGCAGAGAAGACAACTTAAGTTCTAGGGGAATATAAGCTCCAAAGTGCGAAACTTCTAATATAAAACAGGTAATGTATATTTTTGTATATGCAATAAAAGCTAAACTCAACCAGTTGCAGGCCCTGGTATTTTAGTCTTTTCTACGGTCAAGTCTCGCCCCGCCTACTACCAGCTTGAGTTGGTGGCAACATGTCCTCTGCCACAAAAAAATGTTCTGGGTCCAGATAATGGCATACCTAAGACTAAGTTCGAAGATAATTCGACGAATTCCAGTCTTTGGAGATTCAATATTAGCAGCCAATTTTCATAAGATCTAGATACACGCTAGTGTGTCACCGCCAAGTAAATGAGATTTAATTGTCAGATGACGGCTCACTATCAGACTGTGTCTTTTAACTGTAACAAGTTTTACTTGATTTCACCATACTGGTGTAAATTCCTCATGCGGTAGAAATCTTTTAAATCGTTGGATTCAGGTGTTTTTGGTCCAGTAACGAAGAAAACCTCAACATTTTCCTCCTTGCTTGTAATCATGAATATGATAAACTTTTGTCCATGTTGCAACATGATTTTGACTTAATAAACTCCTGGTTCATAACAAATGAAGTCTTCATCAGTGAAGAAAAAACAGTCTGTATGACTATCAAATCCCCGCACACTCCGAAGTTTTCTGTCAAAAACATTTTCCTTCACTCTAAATTCTGTACGACAAGGAACTGTGATACTACCTGCTTTAAAATTAAAAACGTTAGTGAAGCAACTTATTTAGGATTCCAAATCGACTCACAATGGACCTACAAAAGGCAGATCGATAAAATTGCACAAAATTTACGTAAACTTATGCCTAGTCTCTATCACATCAGACACCTCCTTAACATAAAAAGCAAAAAAATGATCTATTATTCTTGGGTTGAAAGCTTGATTAGATATGGTATTGAAATATATGGATTTGCTGCTAACTGCCACATAAATAGACTGCAAAAACTGCAAAACCGAATCGTAAAAATTCTTTTTAACGAATATGGAAATTTAAAATCTAAACAAATATACAGGAAAACAAAAATACTCAAAATTAAACAACTTAGAGATTTCGTTATAATTCTAAAAAACTATTTTAACTGTGACCACAAATTAAGCTCAGCAATAAAGAATAATTATTTCAGGAAAACCACATATCGATATGAAGTGCCTTTTGCCAAGAACCAATATGGCAAACGAACAAACAAATATAAAATCCCTTCTATATTTAATGAAATCCCTATTGAATTACTCCAAATTGATGGGATAACTGAGATTAAAAATAAACTATTCGACTACTTCTTACTTAATCAAGATATTGATTAAGCAATGCCCAGATAAACACTCGGTCTAATTTTAAAAAAACTTTTTTTTATTAATATAGTTGTATATAGATAGATATATACATAAATGTGGAATGTGCATTTAGTGATTATTATTATTATTATTTTTTGGTTTTGTTTTGTACTTAGACTGTTACATTGTGTTTATTTTTGTTTCTGATTCCTACTATGGATTTATGTTCAAAATAGTACTTGTCAACAAATAATGTGTTCTATATTTACCTCCATATTATTGTTATCATGAGCCATATATTGTACCTGCCTTATACGGCACACACAAGTTCACCATGAACTTCGAGCCGTCGTAATAAACTTCTTACTTACTTACTATTAAAGTGTGTGTATCTACGTCTGCGGCTCGTTGGGGAAAGTTGACAAATTAAATTTTGGCACGCACGTAAAGAGTCGTACAGGGAAGGGCCTTTTTAGAAAATGGCAGTTGCAGCTAGAAACACGTGGCCCTGAAGTATAATGCGTAATTGCAAAATTATTGTTGTAACCATTGTTTGTATTGTCATCCAACAGTAGATTATAACATGCTGAAGTGTTATACGCGCATTGTTTCAGTACTTCATTGTCAGAATACATTGTTGTTGCAAATAAGTGGGTGGGTATAGGATGGAGTGCATGACTCCCAGGTCTGTAGAACTCAAGTAAATAAATTCAATTCGATTCAATTGGGTCACTGAGACAGGGTGCCTTTTATTGCAAGGGTTTGGGTTTTTTAAGGAGCACGAATCCAAACTGGATTATCTGCCCCATGACGATGAACGGGACAATTTTGCTGCATACAAACAAGAGTAGGAAAAAAATGCAAATCGTGAGCACAGAGACCGAACAAGTAGGAAAAAAAATTATCTTTGTTAAATGAGTAGGTCTAGGTTATACGCCAAGTTTAATCTAGACACATGCTAGTGTATCGCCGACAAGCAGATGAGATTATATATTAATTATTATTGTTACTGTTGTTGTTGAATTTACGTGTACGTGACTTCATATGATTACATGATACATGATTACATAATACATCATTTACATGATTATACATGATTATATGATACATGTGAAAATGTACAACCATAAAATTTCTCCTGAAAAAAAAAATGACAGATGAAAATAATACTGTGCGACCTTTTATGGACGTTCACAGCCCCACGAAAGTTATGATATCCACCCAAAACCAACACTGGTATAAGAGAAGCCGCCAAGTTTCCCCAAAAGGGTCGGCCTTTAAAGTAGTGATATCATTCAACCAGGGAAAGGCCGCCAAGGTTAATCCTATTAGCCAAATTAATCACACCGAATAATACTTTGGATGTTAAATGAAAAATTTAAGATTGCTACCGCGAGTAGCAATATTCTAGTTTTCATTTAACTTTCAAACTATTAGTCGTTGCGATTAACTTGATTAATAGGATTAACCTTGGCGGCCTTTCCCTGGTTGAGTGATATCACTACTTTCAAAAACCGACCCTTTTTGGAAACTTGGCGGATTCTCTTATGGCCGTTTGGTTTTGGGTGGCTAAGTTATGGCACCCTAGCTCCAACTTCGTGAATGTCTCTGAACGGATTACACATGTTTTATATCTTTGACAAGGAGTGGAGACCAAACCTGTGTCTCATATTCAAAGATAGGTCGAACTTGTACCTTAAAAGCCTTGACGATCAATGCTGGATTTTTAGATTTGAAACAACGAGTGATCTTTACTGCCCGCGTGCGCGAAGCCTTAACGATTGGATTGATACGTTTCCGGCTTTAGGTCCCATGTCAAAAGAATGCCTAGATCCTTTATAAAATCATTATTCTCCTCCACCAATGCAGCAATCCAATAAAGCATTGCCACTACTCAAATGCAACGATTTACATTTCTCCAATAATATTGGAAGTTGCCACTTTATTGACCAAGCATCAACTTGCGCAATTGCTTTGTACAAGGTCATTTGCTTTGCGTAATGCAAAATCATCCGGAAATTTAATAATGGACAACTGTTCGTTGCTGCAGACCAAATCATTAATATATATCACGAACAAGAGGGAGCCAAGGACAGAGCCCTGTGGCACTCCAATGGTGACCGGCAGATCTCCAGAAAGTGACTTCCCCAATTGAACAGCTTGACTCCTGTTTGTGAGAAAAGACTTCATCCATGCAGGATGCTGTCATCAAACCCTAAGTATTTAAGTTTAAGATAAAGTTGTGACGGGCCACAGAATCGAAAGCATTTCCAAAAACGATAAAACTTATGTCGACTATAGCTTTCCCCTGTCAATCGATCCATTCACTTAATCAGCTGCAGGGCCGAGCTACGCCCAGGAAGAAAACCATCCTGCTCCCTTGACGAGCTTTAATGAATTAAAATGATTTATCATATGGTCATGAGAGATCGGCGTAAGTAATGGGCCAAGGCAAGGCCGCCAAGGTTATTCTTATTAGCCAAGTTAATCGTACCGACTAATAGTTCGAAACTTAGATGAAAACTAGAATATTTCTACTCGCAATCTTCAGGTTTCCATTTTAACATTCAAAGTATTATTCAATGCGATTAACTTGGCTAATACGATTAACCTTGGCGACCTTTCCCTCGTTGAATGATATCACTACTTTCAAAGGCCGGCCCTTTTTGGAAACTTGGCGGCTTCTCTTATACCAGTTTTGGATTTGGGTGGATATCACATCTTACATGGGAAACACAGTGTAACAGTTGCTTTTTTTCCAGTGGTTGTAGAGAGAGGTTGTTTATGTTTGCCGATTCCCGATTTCGAGCTGTCGATGCGAACGCCCGTTTCTGTCTTCAGATCTCAACAATGATTGTAATTTTCAAGACGAAGACTTTGTTTTTGATTGTCATCCTTTGTTCTCAACAATGAAGCACTGTTATGTTTGACATCAAGTGACAATCAATTGTAGCCCCACGTGCTGGATGAATCTTTGGCTTGTATTTTTAGCTTTTAAAAATTCACTCCTCTCCTGATCGTCCTAACCTAACCATTCGCGCATCAATCGCCATTTTTGGATGCCTTTTAGACCTTTTATTTACAAAATTTTCCCTTAATCCTACTCCCAAATTCACTCAACCCCCGACTTAACCAATGCTTGTGAGTGAGCGGTATCCAGGCCCTTTTAGAGTCTACATTTTCCATATAAAAATTTAAACTCCACCTGCACCTTTTGTGGCCCGAACCCGCAATTTAGGCGAGCCAATAAATCAACCATAATCTGAACCACTTTTGGGGTAACATTATTCCCTCATAGGTTTATATAGCTTTGAGCGTTAGGTTTTGGATCAAAATATTATCCCAATTTTAGCTACCAACCTTCTAAAAATCTCGATTCCACCTTTAGTCCCCGTCAGTCATGTTGTGAACCGCACAGGATAAACCCCGAAGCCAAATTCCCAACATGGCGTGGTGCATCGGCCGGTATAGTCTGGTAGGCCAAGTTCTCTTTTGAGTTTTGGGTAGAAGTACGCAGAGAAACTGTCCGGTCCAAGTGCAGGCTGTTTTTGAGAGTGCCAAACGTAACGTCTGTCTCCTCACAGATCTGGGTGTCAGTGTCTAGCACCCGATAATCTGGCAAACACTAATTAGGCCGCTAAAAATTAATTAAGTGGTTCTGGGAGCGCACACACGGGTTTGTTTTTTCTCTCAACGCATGAAACGTTTTTTATGACATTGTCTAAAAAAAAAATTCCGATCACGCATCAGCACTTTCACCAAACATTTCCTGGAGCCGATGACCACATCAGCTCTTCTCCATTCACATGATCGCCTCGAAACGATTCTAAGGGTCGTTCAGAGGCATGGAACAACGAAAAACTTGGATGTAAATATTTTAATCAAATCTTCTAAAGACTTTTATCAAATGTAAAACTTTTGCATGCTCGCCCTGGAATTAAAATACAAATCTTCCACAACATAACGTAAACTACTGATTTTGTTTTGTTTGTTAAAAAAAAAAAAAGCCATCGCCAGCATCTGAAAAAACACGAATAAAACGTTAAAAAAAATCGCCTCCTGGCGTCAATTTTTTTAGTACCACTCCTGAGAACCACTTTATTAATTTTTTTTTATCTACCACTAAACCATGCGCAATGGCTGTTTGCCGTGACGTCACCATGAGTTAGCCAATGACGAACGAGAACAACGGCTGTTTGGCCGTCTGATTGGACTAGCCCAGTCACGTGATATGCACGTCACAGCAAACAGCCACGGCGCGTGGTATAAGTTTCGTGCAAAGCATTTGCTTTGTCGATATAATTTGCGACAAACTTTGTATTGATCCTAAGAGGGAGAATAATTTGACGAGTCGTTCCCGTCTGCGACCTAAATTGCTCATAGAAGGCCACCAGAGACCCATCCATCATGATCTTTGCCTCGCGATCAGCTTCCTGCTTTTTTTAATAAGCGAGAGGACTTCGGCTCTGCAGGCATAATAAGTTGCCTTGGCCTCCGTATTAATTTTGATCTCAATAGGTCGCGGATTTTCGTACGTTCAAGTACCTTTTTTCATGAATACCTTACCAACGGGCTTCGACGTCTACTTTGCGGAAGTGTATAACTTTAAGCAAGAATTTATAGGTTGGGGAGGGGAATTTGTAACTCTAGAAAAGTCCCTATCGAAATGTGTTACATTCATTCCTATTTGTTCCATCCGAGTTTTCAGAGGGCGCCAAGCGTTCCATCTGCTGAGTTTCACTCATTTTTTAGCCCAAATCTAAAGTTAACTAAATTACAACTAAGCTAAACTAAATAATAATTAAATTCAAGCAAGTTTTGTTTAATTCTTAGGTTGAAAACCGAGTAGAAATTCCCACATAAAACTCATGGCGCCCTCTATAAACTTAGACTCAAGATAGGCTAACTTAGAACTAATAGGAATGAATCTAAAACGTTTCAATGGGAGGTCTCAGTCACAAATTCTCCTCCCCAACCCTAGAAATTCTTGCTTTTTTTAGTTTTTACTCAATCCAGGAAGCCGTCACTGAACTCCGACTTTCTTATAACCCCTTAAATTAAGGGCGTTACTGAATCACTTCGTGAGGACTACTTGGAGACAAAATTCGCCTTGTACGTAAAAATAGCAGTGCACTTCAAAATCGACTTCAACCTTCCCGCCCCTTCCCCGCCATATCACCCAGGACCAATACTTTAAGATTCCATCTTGATATACTAACGGTCTTTAGATCATACCCTGTAACCAGCCTGGGTGCAAAACCACCTATAATAGACAAAAGTAAACAAGAATTCCAAGCGCCTTAGTTCATATAAATCAAACTTTAAATTAGAAAAAAAAAATCTCAGTGGTTCTACATTTCATAAAAGTGACATGAACCCAATATTCCTCAAACTAATATTGTCTTCTTTCAAATGCCAAACACAAAAGCACTATAGTGTCCGCGACCTATCTTGAGTTCTCTGTAGAACGAACACAGATTATCGATTGAACCTTTTTGGTAGCAGAGTGCCTTGCTGATATCCAAGATGGTTACAAAAACAATGGCGGCGATCGATTAAAGCCACTCCATCCAGGAAGACGTAGCCGCTCAAAAATACTTGCAGGACTCAAGATACACCGCGCACACAATAATTGACTTGGAAACTCTTAGCATTGATTTACACCAACCTCCAGTTCACAAAGATATCATTTTAATAGCCAATCACCTTCAATAAAGGGAACACGACCTCCTTTCTACCTATCAGAATGGAGGGCTCTTTATACAATCTGACTTCAGCTGCCCCTTTCTCATTCTATGTAAATTTCCTGGGGGGGAGTTGGTCTTAAAGTGTGCGCGGCCTATCTAGAGTTCGCTGCAGAACGAACACAGATAATCGATTGCACTTTTTTGGCAGCAGAGTGCCTTGTTGATATCCAAGATGGTTACAAAAACAATGGCGGCCGTCGATTAAAGCCGCCCCCTCCAGGAAGACGTAGCCGCTCATAAAATACTTCCAGGACTCAAGATACGCCGCGCACACAATAGCTGCACATTCAGTTAAAATTTTAACAGAATTTTAATTTCTATTTTAATTTTAATGTCTGTAACTGTTCACCTTACATGTATGTATAAATGTTAGGATTGAGTATGATGACCTTGTATCCTGTTGGGTGTGTGCTTTCGTGGATTGCATGATATAGGTTTGTGCTTTGACTATGTTTTAAATTTTTTTCTTTACTTGATAACGTCCCCCACTGAGGGCCAAAACGTTGTGAATTTTAACTCAATTACACAGAAAGGCTTTGTTTACTGCCCTTAGTGGCTTTGTTTACTCAATTACTACTGATAATTTTTTTTTTCTATCTTTACTGCTTATTCTATTATTGAGGAAACAACGCCACTTACTTGTGTACAAAATATACTTGTGTACCAGGTGCATGGGTATACTTAAATTGGTAAATTTAATGCTAAAAAAGGCACGCAAAAGTCGAATATTTAGCCGGAAAAATGTGATGAAATATGCTTGGAAAAAGTTGGAAAAGGCCTCGAGTTTGATTTAGATAAGGACGTGCGAACCTTAAAGGCGCCGGTTCATCATTTCGATAGCGTTGCCCATATT
This sequence comes from Lithobius niger, assembly GCA_023313725.1. NCBI lineage: Eukaryota > Metazoa > Arthropoda > Chilopoda > Lithobiomorpha > Lithobiidae > Lithobius > Lithobius niger. The sequence continues at coordinate 25,847 of JAHWFP010111057.1, forward strand.
CTAAACACAGCGTCCACGTGCCAGATTCTCCATCATCCAATAGGCTGATTTGGGTCACGTGATCTCGTTTTAGTTATGAAAATCGCGGCGATGCTGCAAATAGTGTTTTTCCATTTTTAATTTACAGCTATTTTCTTTATATTGTTCGAAGATACTGTGGTGCTGCATCGTGGCGTTGATAAGGTGCAAAGGCGCCTTTAAATATCCTATTCCGAGCGCACGATTAACCGACTTACATCTGCCTCGAAATAAATCGTGTCTGATTATTTTCCTCGAACTTACCTGAGAACTACCTGGATTCACAGGTAATCGAATCAGCTTCTCTTCGCTATCACTGTCACGCGCCTGGAACGCAAATATGGGGTCGAATTGCAAGAGGAAAATGCGTTTTTCTTTTACTCTTGTTCAAATGCTATTGCTGTTACTTACATGCTTTTACTATTGTTCATGGAAATAAAAGACGTGCGCACTGGAAGTTACAAAGGAAGTTAAACACCTGCTAACTCTTATTTTTAAAGGAAAATATGTAATAATTTACGTGCTGGTACAGCGCCACTTCGTGAGTGTTGTCGGCCTAAGCACAAATCCGTAAATTAAACGACAGCCGCGTGCTCTGGCGAGCAATTGAGAGACTAGGAACTAAGGGCACGTTTGCGCAACCACTCGCTTTTGCATTCTCGCAGCCAGAAGCTAGAAATCACCTCAAATTCCAACATGGCGGCGGTTTTATGTCTGCCGCCTCGCAACGAAAACAACAAATAACGTGAGTTCAGAAGCATTTGGGAAAATTGTTTCGTCATGAGGAATTCTTTATATTATTGGCACGGATTATAAGACTGCAAGTATTTACTCCAACGATGTCGAATTTAGCTAATCCATTTAGCGTTGTTACCATGGCAATGTCACCTTTGCCATCGCGATTGAGTTCTAGCCGCGAGAATACAAAGGCGAGTCGTTGCATAAACGCGCCCTAACTCTCTTTCCCTCTTAGCAGTGCTTCCACTTACCGGGAATATTTTCCTTTTTAGGAGAAAAATGCCCTTCAAAAGGAAAACAAGTATTAAACAGGGGCAAAATGGGGGAAATTCTGTGTTTTATTTGCAAGTTGCAATTTTCTCTAGTGACTTAACGCCGAATCTAATTATCTCCATCCAGACGCATTATTTCGAAACTTTTGCCCCAACAAACATAAGTTAAACCCTTTACCCAACCCCAATTTACAATTTGCTGAGTGTTTATGAATCGCCTGTTGCTGGTTTATTACGGCTAAAAGCACTAAAATTGCGGGAGTACTAATTTTTACAGGACCATCCATATACACATTACTTCTGGCAGGAACGGCAGAAGGACTAGTTATAATAAAATAAGTAGCCGCTTGAATTTTCTTTTCAATTTACGTCAGTAGGTCACGCTCCTGTGCCATTAAAATGGCTCACATTTTTTTTTTTATAATTAGGAAATATTAAAAATTAGTCGTGTAATGAGAGGAAATTAAATACGGGAAATTTGTTTGCACGGGGGAAAAAAAAGGGGGGGGGGGGAAATTTTGTCGTTACTTGGGGAAATCCTGTAAGTGAGAAGTGGAAGCACTGCTTCTTATTGCTCAAAACAGGCAGAGACGTCAGGTAGGATATTAAGTTGGAGGGGTGTAAACCAGAAACTTACCGACATGATTTTCCATCTAGCCAAAAAATTATGTAATTTTTCTAACTGATTTGCCGACTGGCCAAAAATTATGTAATCTTGCTGGCTGATGGCCATACATTGGGGGGAGGGGGGGAACCTCGCAACCCCCCCCCCATAAAAATGTCCCTGAAAACAAGATTAGGTAAAGTAATCCGGATTCGATCCGCATTTCTTCAATTCGCAGTTCGATTACGAATTAAAAATGTGCGCTCGAAACGGGTTTAATAAATATGCCAGGGAGACACTCATCAGTTTATTGAATCTCACCTAGAGGGCGCCAAGGGTTCTACTTTTGGTTTTTATGATCCGCTCCCTAATGGCGAAATATTACATTGCTTTGACCTAGTTTGCTTTTCTGAATACATTTGTTTAGCAAATACGCTGCCAAAACAAATTAAACAAACAAAATGTAGGCCGAATTACACTTGGCGCCATGCGGTAGACTTGTCAACTTATTTGATAGTCCACCCTTGCTGTGTGTAGTTAATGTAACATTGGTTTCAACCCGTTTCCGTTGCTGTCCTTGCGTTCGTGAAAGCCAGCCAAACAAGACAGTTCCAACTCTGCCCCTCTGGCTACATCAGACGTACGCCACCGTTAGCTTATGAATGGAAAATCGAATACACTCAGGAATGATTTGCATTTAAATTTATTATTTAGTATTGTTCGATATATTTTCAAAACAAAGCTGCACGTAAAAATAGACCTAAATGGTCAATAACGCGCGTAAGTAACGGAGCATTTGACGTCAGGTGATGCTGTCACTACTCAGGTAGTGGACGATTGGTTTCAAGATTTACTCGAGCACAATTCACGTCTTACTACGCAGCTAGGGTTTCTGTACACAGAGTGTTACATGTCAGGCACTAAACTCAGGTTGCAGCCTGGTTTAGCCCTAACAGAATCTCAGACGTTCAACCTTTGAGTTGCTCCTCCAACTCAGGATCCCTTGTTCCACCTCGTTTTTTATACGCGCTGGGAGGGCAGGTTCCCGCTAAGGATTTACGTCACGTGACTGGCTGCCTGCAGCGGTCCGGTTCCGACTGGTTGAACAGTTGGCTTCGCTCGTAGCATTGCTGTTGGCGCTCGGCCAATTCCCGTGTTGGGTGGCAATTGGAAGGGTGTGCTCCGGCTCACGTAACGACAGGGTGCACCGCCAAGTGTTGGGTTCGTGTTGCACCTTGCCATTCATGTAAACAGTTGGTTACATTGCGTTAGGCCTAACGAAACGAGTTGTTGTTTCAGTTAATAAATTTGGACTGAAGGTAAACGGGAAATAGGGTAGTCAAGGCAGTGGGGTCGCAACTGTACTATAGAAACAATACATTCTGAACCTTCGCAATCAGCACTCCGTCCGGCGCTGGTAACGCCAACATGGCGCCAGCGAACTTCCAGTTCTCGTCTGAATGAGATTCGCGAGAGGCCAATCCTACAATCTATTTATTGATTTATTTTATTTGCAAAATTATTGTAACGCCCGTAAAGAGTATGACAGTAATTTCAGATTAAAACAACAATTTTAAAAACAGAAAAAAACAGAGCGGCGCTTGTAGTGCCCACCGTTCTTGCCTCTGCTCTCGCATATATTACCGGCAGGTGGCCACAAATGTGAAAAAGCTGTATATCTTAAAAACGATGCAAACCTCAATTTGTAAAATCAAACAGCTATTGGAAACTTAGTTCAAACTTTTGCCTGTGCTGGGATACATTTTGCAAACAGTATCACAGTTAGCTGTGCGTGTTTTACCTTACTCGTCGGACTTAATCGCAGTAACTAACAAAATGTAGGAGAGACTGATTTTGCTCACCATGTTCTTTATGGCGGCTGCCATCCCATAATCTCAAAGCAGGAGTATCACAGTGGCTGCGGATTAAATCGTGAATCTGCTAGTCCGGTAAAAGCAGTTTGCCATTTTATATATCGTTCTAGTTTCAACACGTATTTATCACTGTCCTTCCGTTCGTAAAAGCCAGCCAAACAAGACAGTTCCAACTCTGGCCCCTCTGGCTACATCACACATACATCATCGTTGGTGGATACCCGTTTCGCCGATTCCCGTTTCGCCGAATCGCGTTTTTGCCGAAGATATTTCCTGTTTTGCCAAAAATGAAGTCCTGATTAAAATTCGGTGAAAGGGGAATTCCCGTTTCGCCGAATCAAAATATTCTTTAAATAAGTAACATTGTAGAAGTGAAAGATGCATTCGTAATTGGAAGGAATTGATAGTTGCGGTTTCTGATGTTATATGTTTAGCCACTGCGAGCGCTTACGAATAGAAAATCGAATGCATTCAGAAATTGTGTGCATTTAAATTTATTATTTAATACTCCAGACGTTTGACATTTTTTCCGAAACAAAGCTGCATGTGAAAATAGAACCAAAATGGTGAATAATGCGCGTAAGCAGTGCGCAGTAAGTAACGGAACATTTGCCGTGACGTCTGATGTTGCGTTAGGCCTAACGAAACAAATTGTTTCAGTTTCGTATTTGGATTGAAGGTAAACGAGAAACAGGGCACAGTCAAGGACGGAGTTAGGGCGCATTCAGCTGCGGCTTGCAGCTAAATTTTCTCGCTCACTAACTTTTACTTGATTCTAAGGGCGCGTTTACGCAGCGACTCGCCTTTGCATTCTCGCAGCTAGAACTTAATCGCGATGGCAAAGGTGACATTGCCATGGCAACAACGCTAAATGGATTAGCTAAATCCGACATCGTTTGAGTAAATACTTGCAGTCTTATAATCCGTGCCAATAATATAAAGAATTCCTCATGACGAAACAATTTTCCCAAACGCTTCTGAACTAACGTTATGTGCTGTTTTCGTTGTGAGGCGGCAGACATAAAACTGCCGCCATGTTGGAATTTGTGGTGATTTCTCATATAGGGTACTTTACCTTTGGATGCGACAGGCTGGATGCACTAGGGGCATGCCCGTGGACGAGTTGGATGCTGGAGTGGCAGCGATCCTGGTGGCCAGAGCTGAGATCAGCAAATTATGATGTTAGCAAATTACGACGTCAGCAAGTTATTTCGCTTCCTCGTTTCATAAATGCTTGCGCCATACTGTTTAGGATTGGATACTGTTTAGGATGTATATGATAAGCGCGCGAAGCGCGCCCCCTCGGACGGTGTTTCGTACTGGAAGCCTCGTACGTCCACACATTGTTTCATGCTGGCACCTGGTACGTCCAGCCGTACGCATCCACAGGTAAAGTACCCTGACTCTGATTTCTAACTTCTAGCTACGAGAATGCAAAAGCGAGTGGTTGCGTAGACGTGCCCTAACCCATTAACGGAGCATGCGACTTTCGAGTTGACTATCACAAGGGACCATGGCATAAACGTTGACGGAGATCTCATCCTCTTGGCTTAAGACACGAACTACGAGCAGACGGAATGAGAGCGCCGATTTATGCCAATAAGACAACAATTGTTACTGCAGTTAAAAATGGCGGGATGATTTCTTAATGCCAGCATTCGACGGTTTGTTTTCGGTTCGACAAACCTTTAATGGGCGCCATATTGGATTTTGAATTCTCGGTGCGAGATGGCATATGTTCTACCGCCGTTTCATAACCGATGAAATTGTTCTTTGAGCAAGAAAAAGAAAATTTTGGAAATAGCGGGAAATGACAGGTTAAAGAAATGTTTAAAATTATTGTTGAACTTTTTTCTTTGTCCTACTTGTTGTTTAATAATACATTTAGTTGATTGAGAATTCCCGAATTCCTTTAGCAGAAACTGGAAGCTCATCACAAATCAATGCACTCGCGCTCATGTCGACTGCGGCATGTAAAGACTATCGGTGTTACCTAGCAAAATCATCCCTATCCGTTCCGAGACAACCTAATCAGTTGAAAAAGCGTTAATTCGACTATTTTTTTTCCGTTTACCCCATGGCTCCCAGTTCTCCTATATTTCCTATTTTTTGTATAGGAATCATATAAAACTCCTATAAATCGTGAAAAGCTCCTATATTTTTTATATTTTTCTGTTCCGAACTGAAAGATTACTCTGTTTGTGGTGTTTCCTTGCTAGGATAGTTATTAGGATCTGGAAAAGACGAACATTGTTCTTCCCCCTCCGTGTCGTTGCAGCGTGGTACGAAAATGGAACGTGAATTAAAATCGAGTAGTTAAAATCATGGCTAAATAAAAGGATGGACCGACTAGGTATGTGAACTCAAAAAAAAAATTTTCACACAACAAAAAAATTGAAAGACCACGATAACCCACTGCATCCAGGCTAGTTTATTCCTACAAACCTCCTATAAATTTTGTTTGATTTTCCTATTAGAGCTCCTATTTTTTAACCAAAAATTCCTTTATTGCCTATTTTTTATCCATTGAAGTTGGCCGGGAACCCTGATGGAAGCTTGGAATAATAACTACACTTCGTTGGGATAACTCTCTTGCTTGACCTACCGCTCAAGCAACGCGTGCAAAACTCCGTTACAAATACTCTAGTTTCTCAATTTTGCCACGAGAGTACAAACTGCAGACAATGCGGAAGTGATGGCTCCTCCCCCCACCCTCAACCCCACCACTGGTCCCTCACGTTTGGCGATGCATTCGGGGACCATTGTGTCTCTGGTAGGTCTAACCTTGGTGGCAAGACATTCGTGACCCCAACCCAATACCATCAACCCGTCCTCCTTCCTCTGCAGCCGAGTTGTCGGCTTCATTTTAAACTTTTAAACTGTTTTTTTTTTTTTTTAGTTGTTGTTGTAATCTATACTATTTTTTTTAGTTTTAACTTCGGATGGCAATCAGTGACCTCCAGGCCCTTGTCATTCCGGTTGCGTTTGCAACAAACCTATATATTATTATTACCAGTAAATACCTGGTTTCACTTTCAGTTTCAGTCTTGGCTTCGTCCGGAAGTAGTAGTGCAGGCATATCGCGTCCTACAGATGGCGCGGCCCGTTTTGATCGCGCTAGCTATGGATTGAAAGTTGCGTAAATTTCGGAGCGAGTGAATAGGGCTTGATATAAGTAGCTTTCGGCTAGCGAGAAAGTCTTGTATATAAACGCACCCTCAGCCAAGGTAGCCGAGTTTACGAACAGAAGTTGGTTTGTTTTTCTTGTCTTCCATATTTTTGTCACCTTTTACGAGTCAGGAATTAATAAGAAAACCTTTTAACAATTGAACTTAATCTCCTCCCCAACCGGTCCTAAACAGCGGCAACGCCTCTTCTCACGAAGATAGGAACACTCTCGGAACCATTCAATCTCTTTGAGTGGCTTTCAAAATGCGCGTTGTTATTACTAAGAAAAGTATTACAATTTTTACTTATACCACACGCCATGGCTGTTTGCTGTGACGTGTATATCACATGACTGGACTAGTCCAATCAGACGGCCAAACAGCCGTTGTTCTCGTTCGTCATTGGCTAACTCATGGTGACGTCATGGCAAACAGCCATTGCGCATGGTTTAGCTACCATAAATAATAAGTTTTTAAAATACCGGTCGTGTAAGCCCAGTGTTATTTAAATAACTATAAGTTGAAGATTTTACTGTTAGCCGTAACACAACTACTGGTGATTACACATACAGTTTTACGTTTTTTTTTTTAAGTTCTAGGTTTTTCTACACGCACAAAAATGCAGTTTGTACTAATAACAACTTAATACGTGTTTACTTGCTTTCTGGAAACCTTACACCATGCGAAAAATCCTTTAAACTGAGCAAATTCGTTTAACCTATGCTTTTTAACTGAGGCTACCAAATTTCCTTGTTTTTGTATATACTTCAAAACCTCGCTAATTAAACATACACTACGTGACTTACATGTCATTTTTCTTTACGTTTACATTAACCAAATGTAGCCTAGTTTACGTTAGCCTTTTAACTTTACCAATTTTCAGTTAAATTACTCCCTGTGGCTTCCCCCAACGTTGTTTCACTCTCTGTTTAGCTAGCTTACTCTCAGTAAGCGGCGCTACGCACTTACTGATAAACGTTGTAAGCCCCAAAACTTGAAACAACATTAGGTTTTTTAACTTCTGCACCCAAGCCCGAAAAGTCCTGCACACATCTAGCCTCCGCTCACAGTACCCGACAACTTTCACGGCGACTTATTTTAGCTTCAAGTTTTTTAATAAACTTACTCACACGTTATTCACTTCTTCGCCGCAAGGTGGGAGAAAATTGCTTTGTAACTACCACCCGGGGGTACCAAATACCTTCGGGCTGCCCAAGCCTAGAAAAGTGTCCAACGCAGAGCCGTTCCCGGTCGGTAGAAATTCTTCTTGTCGTCCTCCTCCCAACTTGCCAGCATACACGATTTGAAAATGTTAACTACTCAAGCCCCTAGAAAGTCCCATAGTATAACCGGGTCGATGGAGCAAGGTGTCCTGATGGTTAGAATGATCGTCTCCAGGGCCAGAGGTCCCCGGTTCGAATCCGGCCTCAGCCACCCCAGGCATTTTCGGGCAGTAAGGGCCCTGTGATGTCTCGTTCTCATGTCGTTTGTGTCGCGTAAAAGAACCTAGGATTTCCGATACGATTTACCTAGCAAAATTGACCCTCTCTCCTTCTGACGCCATGGCTAGCACTGGGTGCGCGTCAAAAAGCTACAGTATAAACGGGTCGCTCGCCAGTTTGCTGTAGGCTTGTACACGAAGTGAAAAAGTTATTCAGTCATTTTTAGTCATAATGACTAAAATCTCCCGACTCGTTCACTATTGTGATGTCTGCACACTCCTCTGTGCGTGGGTAATGAATGGCAGCAGTAGCGTGCGTTTGGGGCAACTTTTGTAAAAGGGCACGCTGAGGTTTTTTTTTTCTGTGGCCTTTTTTTTCTCGTCAGTTTTTACTTACCCTTTTGAAAGCTTGTCTCTCTTTTTTATCCTTTTATGCCCCTTTCTTAGCCTTCTTTTTGCCGCTTAGGCTCTCTAGGCGCTTTCTCTGCAGCATCAGCGTTTATCCGTTCAGAAAACCAAAATAAAGCGTATTTATTTAACAAAGAGAACAAAAAGAGCATCTTTTCTGAAAAGGGCAGGGGCGGTGCCCCCCTCCTGTGCATGACACTGACTGGCACACTCAATTAAAAGTGGCATAGGGGGAAGCCTCGCTCAATGGTGTTGCTTCCTTTTATGCTGTTTATTAAACGAAGTAAGCACATCCAATTGGGTGTGCTTACAACTAAGATAATTACATAGGTGCCTGGTGGCCGACAAGGGGAGTAGTAGCGGGAGGTGTGCTTCAGGGAGGAAGCACACCGCCGCCGGCCGACACTCCAGCCTGTACGCCGCCCGGGATTCCAATGGCCGCCAAGGCTGACTGCCCGTTACCACCAAGTACGCGGTGTTACATAAACCGTAAGTATTCTCATTGGCTGCATCGGCCTGGCCGCCTAATACGTGGGGGCCCAAGCTGCGGATGATAAAATTTGATGAATTTGATGAAATTTTGACCTAGGCACGTAGTAACGCACATCGCTTCGCACGAAATTTTGCTCTGTCTAGTTAGGGCTTTAGGGCACGTTTACGCAACGAATCGCCTTTGAATTCTCGCAGATAGAATTAAATCGCAGTGGGAAAGGTGTCGTTGCCATGGAAACAGCGTTAAGTGGGTTGACTAAATCCGACATGGTTTAAATAAATGCTTGCAGTCTTCTAATCCGTGCCAATAACATAAAGCGTTCCTCCTGAAGAAACAATTTCCCCAGTCGCTTCTGGACTGACATTTTGACTGTTTTCGTTGTGAGAGGCCAGAGCTAAAAATCACCGCCATGTTGGAATTTCTGATGGTTTATAGCTTCTAGCTGAGAGAGGCAAAGGTGAGTCAGTGCATAAACGCTCCCTTACTCTTTCTGTTTTTTGCGCGCTGCATGAAAAGATCAAATCGGGTTTGGGGACTTTGGGAATTCCCTTCGCTTTAAAAATAACAACTCCTCCCCCCCCCCCCCTTCCTCGCAGCGACGCTGTTGCTAACGCCTGTCTGTTTACTCTCCAAATGTTGTCTTTTTAAGAAAAAAAGGAAAAAACCCGTAGGATTAGTTGGATCTTATGAGTTCTAAAATACACACGCCCGAGACGGGTTCTCTAGCTCTGTGCTTAATTCTCAGTGTTGAATCTCTATCGATTACTCCGTATTTATTTTGGCTTTTGCAGTTGGCTTGCCGCTAAATTCGAAAGACAAATCGTCAGTTTTTGTTTATTTTGTGTGTTTAATTGGTGAAAATGGTACACAGTAAAAAAAAAAAAAAAAAAAAAAACTGGAAAGTAACGAGTGCCTGTTGTTTGTCTTAAAGCGTAAGTTTTCAACTTTTATGAAATGGAAGGGGAAAAAAAAAAGATAAGACCGAAACCCCGGACTGACGATGCAGACCAATAGAGCAGTGACATTTGCCGCCATATTGGCACCAGTATGGGTTTTGGAGGGCATAACTACAAGGTGCACTACGTAAAAATGGAGGGAAAAACAACGGAAGAGCGATTTCTTAGGCTTAAAATAACGTTGTTTTCTCCAACAACAAAAATCACGCGTTTTAGGTCTAAGAAATCACTCTTCACAGCATCGGCTTCAGTATGACGCCCTTCTGTTTCTCTCTGAAGTGCCCCTTGCAGCTAACCCATTAAGGCTCCAGCATAGAGTTATATACAATAACGCTACGTCGTGTCACTGCTCTATACGTATTTATATGTATATACGTATTTATATATATATATATATATATATATATATATATATTCCCCCAACTTTCTCTTTATTCCAATCCTCCCAGTTTTAGCCATGTCATGTCAACCTAACGTTCATAAATTTCATTCCCGCCTCTTTCACATCAGGGCGCAGGATCTTTGTTAAGTCGGGCGAGCATTCGTTTCCTGACCATCATGTAAATTAACTGAACCATACATTACTATCCGTAAAAGGCAAGCCGACTCGTTCGTGGTTTTTATCACTTGTTCCACCGTCAATTCCACGTACCATTACCATTCTACCGATTCCAAAGATCCGTCCCTCAACATATATATTCACGGTTAGCGAAACAATGCAGAAAGACTTACAGTTCTTGCTTCTAAAGACGTGGTCAATGAAACTCTTGACTCGTCTCAATAATTCGAGTCGGAACCCATGCGAGCTCATCACATTTAAGTATAGTCACTGACATCGCTATCATCCTTAAGCAAATCAATATTGATGTCATCAATCGGTGTGCAGTCGTGTGTGGTGTGTTTAACATTTAAGCGAGCATTTAAGAAAGATTGAACGTTGTATGAATGATACTTGTATATACTGAAGAAGCAATTTGATGCTTTTTTTTCGATTTTCATGTTTCAAAATACCGTTATTTATTACAAATTTAGTGTTTTGCAATATATATTGGCACTACACAAATATTAAAATCAGTTAGTTTAGGTAGACATTCAGTTACTTTCTGGCAATAATCATAGAAACAGTTTAGCACACCTTAATTTTAGAAAATAATGTCTTTTGGTGTCCAGGTGTCTTTTGGTTCAATTGTGATTTCATTCCATTTTTATTCTTTCCCTGTCCGAATCGTCGTTACATTCTTCACTTTCGGTTTCAGAATCGGTCAGAAGAATATTGCTGACTGTAAAATAACTGTAAAATAATCACGAATAATAATAGCAACTGCACTTGACATTTCTTCTTCAGAACAACACTGAAGTAGCGCGTATATCAAGGGGTACCATAAAATACGGTTGCGTGATCATTAATCCAAATTTCCGATAAAACAATGATATGAACCCATGTCTTGTTTAATGGTTTGGAATTGCAGTGAATTGTCGAAATTTTACCTCATACTTCTTATAATGACGTGATAAATAACAGTGCAATTTCTTGAAGGATAAAATAAAGATACCATAATCATTTTCTTCAGAGGTGACGTTTATGGCAGGGGATCATATCCTATTCAATGCTGTGTTGCGAGTTTAATTCAGGATTTCAACGTTGAAATTATACCACCCGAGCAAGGTTAGGCTGATAACGTCATTTGCGAAATCTGCCAAGCCAAAGATCCACATGACGTCAAATTGTAATGACCCATTGTCACTTCAAAATTAATATTCATTGTTAGTTGAGATGATGCTATTTAATCAATTGTTGTAACAATATATACCCGTGAATTGTCTTTACTTAATGTTTGACGTCAATTGCAACGGCTGGAGCTCGCTTGGTTTTCTGCCGGGTGCTCCCAACTATTAGGTATTAAACTTGAAGTCATTCCGCCACCAACTCTCCAACACCCCGCATCGAAAGGTAAATTTGGCTATTTTAATTAGAAATTTTCCGTTTTTGTCTTGTTTCCCTAAATTTAAACTCAACCCTGACCATTCCTGTTTTAGTGTTCCACTGCAACCCCGCGATAGCAGGATTTGCCTATGTTAATCCGCCATCATTTTACCAACCCCGAGTAAACCTAACATTTGTGGCATTCTATTTTAGGCCGCAAGCTAAGGCATGAGTCGCCCCCATCAGTCAGGCGAGCCAGAGCTTAACATCGCTCAATTTGATTATTAAAACACCACCAAAACTGAGCCACGACTTTCGGCCTTATTTCATCAGTTTGGTTTCTGATTTAGAATAACCCCAACCTTTAACTTGACCCTACGTTTCATGTCCACCTTGTCCCATAACTGTGTATAGATTTGGAGGAGCGGTAGTACGAACTAATAATCTCCACAGCTGAACTCATTATGCAGAGTGAAATTTTGGTGTTGAGTCACTCGCCGTGCTGGTTGGCATTGGCTGTCGTTTGATTGATAGGCTTATTAAGGCATGGCTTCCCAATGATGTATTTCGGGCGGCTGGAAGTCGGGATGGGTCTCACAATTCGGGATTAGGCAACTCGCTGAAGCTGTCTTTAAGGACGAGTGAAACAAAAAGAAGAGCGATAATGCTGATTCTTCGTTGACAGTTTTACACTGTCCATAGTGAAGGTGAGTTGGCCAATAATGTTAAAGGTACATTCCGTCTGCCTTCTAACAGCCAAACGCAGATCTCACGCATGTTACCATCAGGGCACGTTTACGCAACGACTCGCCTTTGTATTCTCGCAGCTAGAACTTGATCGCGATGGCGAAGGTAACATTGCCATGGTAACAACGCTAAATGGATTAGCTAAATCCGACATCGTTTGAGTAAATACTTGCAGTCTTATAATCCGTGCCAATAATATAAAGAATTCCTCATGACGAAATAATTTTCCCAAACGCTTCTGAACTCACGTTATATGCCGTTTTCGTTGCGAGGCGGCAGACATAAAACCGCCGCCATGTTGGAATTTGAGGTAATTTCTAGCTTCGAGAATGCAAAAGCGAGTGGTCGCATAAACGCGCCCTCACACCAGTTCGCGAGACTCGGTGTAGTACAACTGAGATAGCAGCTGCGTTCAATCTCAGTTGACCTTGGGCGTAGTAGACGAAACAGCATGAACACTTAAATTGTGTCGTCACAAACCAGAAAGATTTTCGTATTTTAACATCTTACTTTATAATGTTTTTAGGCTATAGTATCTTGTAATTTTTCTTCGGCGATCTATAGGCATAAATAGTTTTAATTTTTACTGCATTTGGCTTTGAGATTTTTGATCTCATGGCAAATATTAGCACAAATTATTAAAAATTAGTACATGCACACACACACACAGCTGGATATTGTAAGCGCGCAAAGGATCACATAATCGCAGGAAGCTGTTAAATTAGTTCCCAATATTCAACGGAAAGTCTCGTAGACGCCAAATTAAAAAAAAAAAACGGATTTTTAGCAAGGGATTGACTAACGGTGAGGAAATAGACCTTTGGGGCCGTACTTGATGTGGTGGATCGAGAAAAATGGCGTAGGGAGGAATGTACCTTTGACAGCATTGGCAGGTTGTGTGCATTTACTACGTTGCTAATGAGTAAGCAAGCCAGTTCTAGGTGTGGGGCTGCTTTCGTGGTTGAGCAAGCATCCGTTCCTCCAATATTTCTTTGAAAAACGCTCTTGCTGCCCTTAGCTGTTCGGCTATCGACGCCTGCATCGCTGTATCTATCCAAGATAAGATACTGTATCTATCCACATTGTGTTGGATGTTTGAGCCGTTATGAGATGCCTTGGCTGTCAATTTTGGGGATAAGGTTTCGACAGCGAAATTTGCGTTACTTTTGTAAGGATTTTGTAAGTAATTAAAGCAACATACCGCCTGCCTTATAACAGATACGCGCCGATCGCAACCCCGCATTTACTATAGTCAAGGTCAGCTGAGACAGTAGCTTCGTTCCTCGCAGCGAAAAACGAAGCTAGTATCTCAGTTGGCATTGCGCCGAATAGACAAGCCAGCGTGAACACATTAATTGTGTCGTCACAAACCGGAACGATTCTCGTATTTTAAAATCACAATTTATAATTTTCTAGACTAGTGTCTTTGCTTCGGCGATCTATTGGAATAATTCGTTTTAATTTTTATCGCATTAATCTTTTAGATTTTTGATCTCATGGTAATTATTAGCAAATTAGTACATGCTCACACAGATGGAACACCATGGTTATTGTAAGCGCGCAAAGCATCATACATGTTCGGGACGAACGTAAATAAAGTTAGTAATATTCAACAGAAAATCTCCTAGACGCCACAGTTTAAAACGGATTTTTTACCAAGGGGTTGACTAACGGTAAGGAAATAGACCTTTGGGGCCGTACTTGATGTGGAGGATCAAGAAAAATGGCGCTGGGAGCCCCTTTAATAGACTTAAGTTTAATGGTTGGTGTAATTGTTAGTACTGTCGTCCCTGAAATACGCCAGGTATGGCTTCTCATTGGGTAATTTTTCTGTTTATGATTCGCTGAAAGGAATTCCTTCTTTTGTTATTTGAAATCATATCGAAAACCAAAACTGGTAAAAGGGGCCGCCAAGTTCCGAATGATAAAAGAGCACTAAAAAGCACTACGCATTCAACGGAACAAACAGTACCTTATATT
>JAHWFP010111058.1:613-15440 GCA_023313725.1 Lithobius niger
TTGTTGTTCTCTATGGGTTTATCATTGCTTAGCGACTTACTAGAGCTATAGCGTTCAGATCGTGACAAGTTTGATAATATTAAATATTAATGCAATATAGTGCATTTTTGCCCATTTTCACGATCTTTTACGCCAATCCGCGACCGGAAGGCGTGGTCCGATTTTGATAATTTGTTTTTTTATTGTTTTCTATGGGTTTATTGCTTAGCAACTATAGGTATAGCATTCAGATTATGGCAAGTTTGATGATATTAAAAATTAATGTCATATACCGAATTTTGGCCCATTTTCACGATCTTTTAGGCCAATGCTCTACCGGAAGACGTCATACGTAATTTTTTTTTTTTTTTTTTTGGGGGGGGAGGATTTACTTTGAATGCCAAATTTGCAACTTTTCAGCGGTATAGAGACTTAAAAAAATGTGAAAAATTTTGTGGCCCACCCTAGTAAACAGAGGACACTTGCAATAATAAGAAGAAATACAATTGTTTTGGCAGATTTGGATTTGTTCCAGGTTGAATTCAGATAAGTTTCCGTGTCCCAGATTTCATGAAATTCGGTCAAGCCGTTCTCGGGGTTATTTCATGCATACGAACACAACAAAACTAACAGGTGTTAGAGCACAATTGTTCGTATCCAGTTGGCAGCCTGATGCATTATAAGAATCAGGCCGACAATCTGGGGCGGGGGGGGGGGGGGGGGGGCCCCCCCCCCCCCCCCCAACGAAAGAGTACGAGTCAGAAAAATTGACCCGAGTTGGATAAACGGGAAGCGGGACGACAACTACGAAAAAATATAAAGTAGCAAAAAAACAAATCCATGACTAGAATGGAATGTAGTACAAGGAGTGAACAACTATTAAGGGTCGGCTATAAATTACGTCATACATGCGGGATTTAGTGGATGGTTGATTTATTGTGACATAAAAGTGAGGGCTACTTCAGGAATAGGGGTAACAAGTTTGCAATTTTATGTGACGCAAGGTTCCTCTGTTTAACAGAAGAAACTTGCATTACATTATCGTTATTTTGGGGGGGGGGGGGGGAACACCTTCAGGAAACGATATTTAAAAAAATAAAAAGATATTTGAACAAAAAATAATAAATGTAAGCAATAGTATTTACTTAATATTACTTGTAACGATGCGAAATGAGGTGGGGGAGTGATTGAAGAAACGTGGTGTAATTATTTCCTGGGCGTTTTGAATATTGTGACACTTGTGACAAACAGAAAAGGCTAAAACAGGCCAAAAAGCACGAATACACAATTCAAACGCTGAAAAGAAACAAAACAAAAACAAAACCTTGAACTTTGCCAGATAATTTCCCAGAGATAAAACGAAGACTTATTCATATGGCCTCACCACAACCAACAAACCCCAGCGTTTTTTTTTTGATTGAGCTCAGCAACAAGCATATGGCCTCACCGTAATCTACAAACCTCTGCTATAAGAAAATGGCATCACAGCAACCTACAAACCCGTGACAAGAACACGGCCTCAACGCAAGCTACAAGTCTCTGCTTCAAGAAAACGGCTTTCACCACAATCTATAAACCTCTCTTACAAGAAAATGGCCTCACCGCAACTAAAAATCTCTGGCCTCCCAACAAAATGGCTTCCCAACATCTTACAAATCTCTGCTGCAAGCAAATGGGCTCACCACAGCCTACAAATCTTTGCTATAAGAAAATGGCCTCACCCCAAACTACAAACTTCTGTTACTGCTCTAAGAAAGCGGCCCAGTCCCAATCTACAAATTTTTAATAAAAGAAAATGGCCTCACTGCAATCTGCAAACGCCTGCTGCACGAAAACAGCCTCTCTTCAACATACAAACCCCTGCTACACGAAAACGGTCTCGCCAAATTCTGAAAACCTTCCTTACAAGAAAATTGCCTCACCGCTAATCAACAAACTTGCACGAAAACTAACTGAGTCAATGTAATCTATAGTGTTTGATCAAATGAGGAAGTTCGTTTGCCGTCCAGGCTTAGTTTTCTAGCTTAGCTCATCTTTTAACTCTCTTCTTGTCTAATTTTAACATAGTTATTGTGACGAGTTGTAAACCGTTTAAAATATATGTTCTCATCTTGTTTAATGAGAACTAATTTCTCTAATCTGGGTTTCCCGAGTATTTAATGCATTAGTAGAGTAAAAGCAGGTAGTTTGCTCTCCACACTCACTTCCAGTTCCCGGGACTCACCTCACCTCCCCCCCCCCCCCAGATATTTCCCAACAAGTCATAATCACCCCTATCCCGCACTTACCTGAATTCCCTTCCCCGTAAAGGTGGTGACAACAAACACGCTAAAGCGACGGCAGTTGCAGCCATATTGCGAGGTCTTTGATTCGGTAAGCACGGAAGCTGAAAAACCAGATTTACAGGACAACAAAAGTTTCGGTGGACGAATTGTTGGTTGCTACTTCTGGTATTATATGTTCTGCCGCAGCAAGCGCGGCAGCGCAACCAACGCACGTAAGTTTAATTTGTAGGCAATATAGCCGATCTGTTAACTGAGCTATCATTACCTGAAAAATAGGCCTTTTAAAAATTCCTACGAGGCGGATGCATTTTCTAGAATGAATGAATGAATATTGGTTTATTGCACAAGGCAAACGTGACAAAACTCCGTATGTGCCATCACCCCACAAGAGCTCATGCTCGCGTGTGGCGTGTTGGCTACCATAATAAAAAAGTAACAAAAAAACACAAGAATTCCTAATGTCAACTTATGCAACAAATGCAAAGTTTGGATGTATTGTATAAAACAAAATAATAACAATAATGGCAAAATAAAATTATTACCACCGTTACCAAATTAATGCAAAGTTACAATTTGTATTAGCTTTTTGTAATACCATTTTATTACTATTTGTATTACTATTTTAAATTACTATTTGTTTTACTAATTTTAATAGCAACTGCAAAGTTACTATTATTAGCAAATGCAATTATTACCATTATTATTAAAAATACAAAGTTAAGGTGCGCCGTAGAAAAAATAAGAACAACAGTAAAAACAAAATAAACATGCTACAAAGAACCAAAGAAAATCAAAACAACTGATAGTGCTGAAATTATTTTTCAGCTTATAATTTTAAATAAATTTTCCAGGGCCACAGTACTGATATCCAGTAGCCACCGAAACAGGTATTTCTGGAAACGATGAATTTCAGTAACATATTTTTATGTAGTTGGGTATGTTATTGTAAAATTTGCTTCCAAGGAAGTAGCTACATTTATACAGTTTTTCTTTAGTAACTTTAGGCTGTATGACAAAATTATCAGATTCACTCCTCGTGTGGTAATTGGTCACAAAACGAGTTGTAGCATGTTTATTAATTCTGCGTAAGTTAATTAAGACTCTGTAAACACACAGATGGCGGATTGGCAGGATACCCAGCTGTTGAATAGTAAATAAAATTGCCGTGCTGTGCAATGCCATACGCTGTCACGAGATCTAATACTGTCCAACACTTCTCACTACTATTGGCGGTGAGAATCCTAAATTCTAAATCCTAAATTCCACAGTTTTGGTTTAGTAGGAAATCATAATGTCGCGCAAGGTGATGTGAAGCCGCTCAAAAAATAGTCCCAGTTAAAAATGTCATTACGAGGCAGATATACGTTACTATCATCATTGCAGTTTTAATGTAGACATTAAGATATCTCTGCATCATAACGATATTTTGAACTGGGACTATTTCTTTAAGCGGCTGTACCGGGAGTTTGTGATTAAATGCATTCTGATGACGGTTTAACCTATAGCGCTGGCATCAACGCAAATGCACCGGCCTATTTCGTATAGGACTACAAGGTAACCATATCACCGGTTATGCAGAGTATCGTTTTTAAATGTTGAAGCTATGGCATTTCCGGTTTACACCTGCAAGGAATCGTGCATGCAGACACACGATGAGGAACATATAGAGCAGTGGAAGAGCGACGTACTATTATTGTATATAACTCTATGCTGGAGCCTTAATGGGTTAGCTGCAAGGGGCACTTCAGAGAGAAACAGAAGGGCGTCATACTGAAGCCGATGCTGTGAAGAGTGATTTCTTAGACCTAAAACGCGCGATTTTTGCTGTTGGAAAAACAACGTTATTTTAAGCTTAAGAAATCCGCTCTTCCGTTGTTTTTCCCTCCATTTTTATGTAGTGCACCTTGTAGTCATGCCCTCCAAAACCCATACTGGTGCCAATATGGTGGCAAATGTCACTGCTCTATAGACGTCAGAATATCATAGAAGCTGGAGTTAGGGGAAACCACGGGGATTCAGACTGCCTTACATCCTTACCACAAAGCAGTTCACCCTTTCAAAGCTAAACGTTCACCCTTGCCACAGTTCACCCTTACCACAGCGACGGCCCCCTGAAAAGCCAAGGACGCACGCTTCACTGCGCTACACGCAACATAAGCGTTGTTAACGCAGAAAAATGAAAAAGTGTTCCGAAACTTTTTCTCGTCAAACATCTGAGCTGACGTTTTACTTGACTTGCTTTAACAAGGGGGATTTGCCATGTTGTGGTATAACATGTGCCGTTCTGAGTCGTTTCTAGTTAGTGCCATTGACCCGACCCCATTTCTTGGTACCAGTAGATTAATGAATGCATACCCCTCCGTAGAACGTGAGAGTATCCATGCTGTAACTATTACTTCGTATTCCATCCCTTGTCACAAGGTCGTCTGGGATAGAGGGTGTGGATTTCTCTTCCTGGCTCCCGGCAAGCTGATCTAACGTGACCAGAATCGTTTTTTTTTTCTACCAAAGCAACGCTAAAAGACTACAAATTTCCGGCCCGTGCGTCAGCTGGCATTGAGCTAGGAGGTGACCCAGTTGGACTTGGCTTGAAAAAGTAGTTTCCTACCCCTTTTAAGGCCGTTCAGTGCTGTCACACGTGGCTTTGCCATGTAACTGGACTAATCGTACCATGAGCAATATTTTTGGCAACTCTATAAATGGTTAAAACTTAGACGTCGTGCATTTTACGTGGGCTATCACAGGAAGTGGTTCCACCAGTCGTTCCACAGTTTGTCGCGTTAGAGTCAAAACCCAGAAAGAGAGCTGCAACATGCACTGGTTTTATCACTGACACTCCGTCGAGCCGTATGGACACTCCTTTATGTCTCTCCTGGTAGCATCAAAATAAGGGTGTAGCCTAATCTAACAAAAATAGACTAAATAACCAAAAGCATTTGGTAATTATCTAGCTATAAGGGACACCACGTCAAATCACTTCACTTTTGCACTAGCCGACGCTATTCTTCGTCGTAACACCATTTCCCATTGTACTGTATTACCCGGGGAAAATGTGTATAAACTCATCAAAAAAATCATATTCAAAAGTCGTAAAATGATGGTCATAGACACGCTGAAGCGGTGGTGGTCGCAGCCATATTGAGAAGTGTTTGATTCGGGAAGCATGGTATAGATGGAAAATCTGGTTTACACCACAACAAAAGTTTCTGTGGACGAATTTTTGGTTGCAGCTTCTGATGTTATATGTTTAGCTGCAGCAAGCGCGGCAGCGCGAGCGAGGCGCGTAATTTGGAAAAAAAATTGTTCCGTCTTTTCCACCTTTTTTGCATAATTTGGAACATTAATTCAGAAAAAATGAAAAATTCCCGCCACAGTTTAGTGAGGTACAAATCGGGTTTTCTGGATACCCTGCTTCCCTCGCAATATGGCTGCCACTGCCGCCGTTTTTGCATGACTGTGACTAGCATTTTACGACTTTTGACAATTTTTAAGACTTTTACGCCCATTTTCCCTGGTTTTATTATGCGAAATGGTGTTAGGATGAAGAATAGCGTAGCTTAGTACAAAAATGACGTGATTTGGCGTAGTGCCCCTTTTCTAGATAATTACACAAGCATTCTACTCAACCCTATTAGTATTTATTAGTCTTTGCATGTGGCAAGTAAAATAATATTTTCTATTAAGTGATACCAAGAATTTATAGGGTTGGATAGGAATATTTGTAACCCTAAAAGTACCAACTGAAACGTGTGAGATTCATTCCTATTGGTTCCATCCGAGTTTTCAGAGGGCGCCACGCGTTCCATCCGGTTATTTTTGCTCATTTTTTTCAGTCCAAATCTAAATCAAATTAAATTACAACTAAGCTATACTAAATAATACTTAAATACAAGCTACTTTTGTTTAGTTTAGTTTAATTGTAGGCTGAACACTGAGACTGAGTGGAAATTCCCACATAAAACTCATGGCGCCCTCTATAAACTTGGACAGAACTAATCGAAACGAATCTAAGACGTTTCAGTAGGGAGTCTCGGTCACAAATTCTCCCCAAACCTATAAATTCTTGGTGGTACAGATTACGAGCTACACTAAAGCGTGGACTGCAATTCACATTCAGTCGAGAACAAAAACAAGACCGGAAATCACATCAGAGTTGGCGGCCATTACAGGGATTTCTGAAATATATTGCTTTTAGCAAGAGCCCGATCCTTTCACCAGACATACAACCTCATTCTCTCCTAACTGATACTAGCACTACTGTAAGTATTTTTTTTTTTTGGGGGGGGGACTGTATTTCTTTTTGTACGTGTACTACTTAAGACCAAGCATAAACTACGCTGCTGTAGCCTAATTATGCTAGTTACAAACACGCTAAAGCTACGGCGGTGGCAGCCATACTGTGAGGTGTCTGATTCAGGATAGCCGGAAAACCCGATTTTCACAACAACAAACGTTGTGGAAATTTTTCTTGCGTTGTTTTGTTATTGCCAGTTCCGTGTAGTTTTGTTGTTATTGTCAGTTAGGTTAGGTTAGGTAGGTTAGGTTAGGTAGGTTAGGTTGGTAGGTTAGGGTAGGTAGGTTAGGTTTGGTTAGATTACGTTTCCGTAAAATTTTAGTGAGGTGCAAATCGGGTTTTCTGGCTACCATTCTTCCCTCACAATATGGCTGTCGCCGCCACTGCTTTAACACGTATGTGACTAGCATTTTCCGTCGTTTGAATTTTTTTTCTACAACTTTACACCCTTTCCCCCCGGGTTTTATGATGCGAAATGGTGTTAGGATGGAGAGCAGCGTCGGTTAGTAGAAAAATTAAGTGATTTGGCATGGTGCCCCGAATCTAGATAATTACCTTTTTTTTTTTTGTATTTCTTTTTGTACGATTACTACTGAAGAGCAAGAACAAACTACGATTTTAAGTAATATATACGTGATGATTTCTTACTTAAGTCAAGTTGTGCATCTTGACACTTCATTCGTAATTCCTCAATCTTAGAAAAGTTTCAATGAAATAAGGAAAGACTGGAAGTTTCTTAGAATTGATTCGTACATTTCTAAAATGCCGACATGGTGGAGGTGTTCGGGCAGCAACCTCAGGAAGAAGTTGTTTGTTGGTAACTCTTGCGGGGCACTCACAGCAAGATCATCGGCACAGGTGAACACTTACTTACAACTGATTCGCTGACCTAGCTCTCTCGCTAGACAAACCATCCCATTGGGATGGGTACGACGTTACAAGATAATACGGCACATGCAATGGTGCTTTGCTATCGAGTTGTGTTGCGAAACTACCAGTCGCTCAGTTTATGGCCCAAGAATGTGTTCTCTGCATTTATAAAGGGTTGCAGAATAAGACAAGTGTTGAAATAAGGTGTTTTTATATCCTTGAAGTTAACGAGATGTTCGACACAGTCAAGGCCTGGCTGAATCCAGAAGTTTTGCATCCCATGCCAGTTCAGATTTCAGTAGAAACAGTGAGCACTGATAAAGGAAATAGCTAGATTGGACACAGTGGTTCAAGAATATATGAAACTCATGGCAGGTTGCTGGATTACTTTTGAATGTAAAAGGGGGTACGATACGTTTGTGTCCCTGGCCATGTTCTTGATTTTTATGCGCTTGGATTGCAGAGCTTCTTGATTTATGTCGTCTTGGAGGGTGCTCTGGATTTTGTTTTGTAGGTTAGTGTAGAGTGCATGACCACTGGTTCCTGCTCTCAATAAAGTGACTATTCATTCACTCTTCTTTTAAAATATGCAAAAATGTTTTGTCAGCATTAAGTTAGATTTAGGTTAGATTTTAGTAGATACTATGTAGAGCGCATGACCTACGGTCCTTATGCTCTGAATAAATCAAATTGCCTTCCATTGAAGCAATTCATTGTTAAAAATGATATCCATGGATTGCTTCTTCGTTTGCATGGTGTGCGTTCACATACTATAGAGCAGTGACATTTGCCGCCATATTGGCACCAATATGGGTTTTGGAGGGCATAACTACAAGGTGCACCACATAAAAATGGAGGTAAAAACAACGGAAGAGCGGATTTCTTTGGCTTAAGATAACGTTGATTTCTCCAACAACAAAAATCGCGCGTTTTAGGTCTAAGAAATCACTCTTCACAGCATCGGCTTCAGTATGACGCCCTTCTGTTTCTCTCTGCAGTGACCCTTGCAGCTAACCCATTAAGGTTCCAGCATAGAGTTATATACAATAATACTACGTCGTGTCACTGCTCTATTGGTTTCGATACAGTGGAGTGCTTCGGTCCGTTGGAAGATTTGGTCTTGAGGCACGTCGTTTTAGTGCATTACGTTGATTTATTTAAGTTTAATTTTCTATATTACTATTCTTAATTTATATTGTACTCTTTGGAGGCCCAGATGGCTTAATTACCTGGCCAAGCTCCCGTAATTAAACAACAACAACATCAACAACAACAAAACAAACCAGTCACAGGCCGATACCACAGTTTGGGTTCGTGCTTCCTAAAAGCAAAAAAAAAATAACCCCAGGAGTTTAGCTCTAAAATATCAATCAATCATTCTAAATGTTGTTGCTCTACTCTTAAAATAGTACTGAGCATGTTTGGTAACTTTGAATTTATGCTACCGGTGAACCCCAAACCAAAAAAAAAAGAAAGGCACGTTCCAAGGTTAAACTATAGCTATCTGCAAAATTTCAGCTATATTTGTTCGCATGGTAGAATTTATTTTCGTGAAATCAACTACCCTAGTCACTAGTGTTAAGGTAAGTATCCACGCCATTCACAACTTTTTTTTCACCAAAAAAACCATTAGGCCGTGTCACTAATAGCAAGAATTTATAGGGTTTGGGATGAGAATTTGTGACTATACCCCATACTGTACTGAAACGTCTTAGATCTTATTCTATTAGTTCCGTCTGAGTTTATAGAGGGCGCCATGAGTTTTATGTTGTAATTTAGTTTACTTTAGATTTGGGGTGAAAAATGAGCAAAAATTACCAGCTAGAACACGTGGCGCCCTCTGGAAACTCTGATAGAACTAATTGGAAGGATCTAACACGTTGCAATAGGGACTTTTTTGAGTTACAAATGCTAATAGTGACTTTTATATTGTCAGGCAATCCAATTATCCCGATTTAACGAAATGTTAGCTTTTTTGTCGCATTGTTATTTTTCTCAGATGCCTGAAACCAGCCAAACTGCCTTAGCTGTAAAAGACACAACTTGTCTATTGGTCGCATGCTATAAATATTTTACCTGGATACGACGGACGTTAATGTTATCGCTGTATCATCGCGGGCGACGAACTAGCGTGTGTCTTAATTACCAAATGTCGACGTTATCCATACCTTTTTTTCAACAAGAAAACGTTAATCTACGACTTTAACTTTGTTATTTTGCATAGATGCCCTAAAACAGCCAAACTACTTAAGCTGTAAAAGACACTTGTCTAGTAATCCAGTTCCTTCCTAAACCACCGAGCAGAGTGAACAGAACGCACCACTGTTATAGACAGTTTGGCTTCAAACTTGACGTCACACGTGCGCAATGATGTTGCGTCAGCCGCTCAGTAACTTCCTAAACTACAATCACAGCTCAGCAAACCCAACAAGCACAGCAGAGCATTCGATACGCCATACCTTCACCGCGACCAGACCTGGCTAATGGATTTGACCAGGATTGGCTAACGGATGTGACCAGGCGAGGGCAATGCCAAATTGCAAACCATCCGGGGGAGGTGGTTTGCCGGTGGTGGAGGTTTGAGCATGCGCGAGGGAACAGTTTTGCCGGAAACAGATTCATCGCTGACATTGGTTGACGTCAAGCAAGCCGCATCAACACGGCTATTAGTAGGGAATGTGCCGGACTGTCACCAACCATGGTGCCTTTGGTTCGCTCTGTTCGGTGGTTTAGGAAGGTACTGTTAGTGGTCACCACGCTTTTATCTGGATAGGACAGACCTTAATATTGGCGTTAAATCTTGGTGGCGACACAATAGCATCTGGAAATTGGAAATAAAGCCATAAGCTAAAATCATACACTAGAAATAACGTATAGTACAGTGTAGGCCGAAGCCACATACATTCTCTTACGTATCATTCAAGTGATATGACTCATATTCGATCCGGCGAACCAGTCCACCACCAGTCCATATAGGTTACACTACATGAACGTAACGTAAATGCATAAAGGTGGCTTACTGCACGACGTAAGTTCTAGTGTAAGATTTTTGCTTGTGGCTTATTTCCAATTTATTTTACGGGGGGGAATGAAAAAAGTAACGGAGGGAGGGTAAAGGAGAGAGAGGAGGTAGGACAAATAATGTAGCTGCAGCTGCCACCCCTTCCCCCCCCCCTCCTCGGGGAAACGGCCCTTCCTTTCCCAAGGTATAATCTCACGCTCCACCCCCGTGTGTCAGCATGTAATGGTGCGGGCCCTAGTATTATTTACAGCAACTTATGACTATTTGCTACTAGTGTGTGTCCTATCCAAGGCTCACAGTGGTTCTTACTAGAGTAATACAACGGTTTCATCGTTGCAATAGTAGGTCCAGGCGGGCTCGTCAGGCCATCCAAGTGGCTTTCATTGAGGGTCTGAGAATTGTTTCGGGCTCCATGCCGCCAACCCCCATCTTAGCATTGTTGGTGGAGACGGATGAGCAACAGGTGGATATTCGTCCCAAGGGGCTTCCAGTTAAACTGTATCGTACGGTCGTTGCTAGTGGTGCCACTGACCTGCTGGCACATATTGTAAATGACCATGTTACGTTGTGTCTAGACGCTCGGGAACTGTTGGGTACATTAGGGACTAGTGCTTAGCTGCTGTTCCATGAGTACCTGCCAAGGCATTGTACACCCGTCATGCCCGTGAACTTAGTGCGCTGCTCCTCAGGATGCTCTGCTTTCGGCTGACCGTCCCTGTACGCCTACTGGACACTTTCCCCTCCATTGTTATTTTTTTTTAATGCGTCCTTTCATGCAGGCGTGTATGAAGGTAGGGTAGGAATGCCCATTCCAAGGTTGTACTATAAGCTTAGTTACATTCTGGCCGGTCTACCTTCTGCTTTTCTTGGGTAGCTGGTCGCAATCTCGATTGTTCTCGACATCAGCCTTGCCTTAGAGCAGCCTAGGTTCAGTGTTCTTGCAGACTCTGCAGCAGAGTTGAACTTTTGAGATGATATTTTAAGTCTATGGTGGTCTCTCACCCCATTGCGACAGAGATTGGGTGGAAACTGTTTCAGGCGTCTGAGAGTGGGTCTCTACCTGTCTGTCTGTCTGTCTGCCGTGTCACTCGGGTGTCTTTAGGAACGAGGCTGTTGACGGCTTAGCCTGGCAGGGTTTGAGTCCAGGTCTTACCAACTGCTTTTTCCTGTTGGTCCTAGGGAGCTGGGGTCTGTTGCCCTTGCGACCTTCGGCAAAGTGTGGCTGGTCTGGTGGAGTGGTGGCTCGACGGGGCACACGCTCGTTGAGGCGCGCTCGTTAACGTTTATTCCAACTGCCCTTGGGCACCTACCACGTAGGAACTCTGATCTGGTCTCCAGACTGCGTACAGGGCATGTCCAGCTGCGAGTACATATCTATCGGCTTGGGTGGTGCGAACTTCTCTGTTTGTGTTTGCCGTACGGATGAAGAAATTGTTCCCCACTTTTTGTTTTCGTTCCCTCTCTGAATGGTTCATTGTCGTCAGCCACTGAGTGCAGGGGGTGTGCTTTTACGCAATGTCCTAGGAGTGGCCCCACACTTGGGGTCGTCGTGGCACTCACTAAGGTTTACGCTGGTTTTTTGTAGGGACACTGGCAGTTTACCTGATTACTCGCCCCCTCCATTGTTTCCTCTGGTACTCACTGCGGGGTTTGGGTGTGGTTGTTTTCAAGTTGTACTTGTTTTTAGGTTTGATTAACCTAATTTAAGTTGACCCGAAGTAGTCGGAGCGAACGGTTCTCGGAATCTTAAGCTCAATAAAATCAAAGTCGAAGTTCACAAATTAATTCACAGGTGCAACAATGATGCAATAATGAAAAAGTTGTACAAATATTGTTAACCAGAGGACGTGTCCAAATTTAGATTTCTTTCCTCATACTCTCGGCCAAACAAAGCTTGCAAACACGCGCGTGCTTAAGCGGTCTTTACCATGAAAAAAACTATGATTTTCTTTGGAATAGTTCGCCAGTTTTTCTCAATGTTGTAAGAAGGTTTGCATTAAAAATCGTAGGCCGGCATTTCAGCAATGGAGAAATCAATCGCCAGTGAAGTTGTGCAACTGATGTGGAAAAACATGTTTTCATCTTTGGCGGTAATGAGCAATGAAGGTCATAATACAGACGTCACTCTCGTCTATGGTGTTAAACAATTTCGTGCCCACAGGCTAATCTTGGAAGCAAGTTGTCCCTACTTCTCAAACATGTTTGCCAGTGAAAAGGAAGAAGCCAAATCCGGTAAAGTTGTATTTAATTTCATGGCACCAGATGCGCTCGAGGCAATTTTAAACTACAATTACTTGGGTGACATGGACGCCATGAACACTGAGCAACGGCTTATGAATATCATTGCGGCAGCACACCTGCTTGAGATGACTGATTTAACATAGTTTTGTTTTAACCATCTGGCTCGCCTAATGAACTTTGGAAACTGCCTGCTAGTTCACTGAATAATTCTGCTGCTGTGGGCACCGGATAGTGGTCAACTTCCAATTGCGGGTTCACGGTGGTTTTGTAGTCACCTATTACTCGGATTTTTCCATCAGCTTTATGAACTGTGATGGTCGGCGTTGCCCACTGTGAGGTCTCCACAGGTTCCAGAATTCCTAAGCCTAACAGGTGCTTAATTTCCTGGTTGACTTTTTCTTTAAGTGCCAATGGAATTGGACGAACACGACAATAAACTGCTTTCGCGTTGGCCTTCAACTGAATTTTTGCTTTAAAGATTTTAAACTTCCCCATTCCTTCAATAAACAATTCTGTGAAACCTTTAACTATTTCTGCATTATCTACAGGTGTAATACTAATTTCAACTTTCTTAACACCTTTTTTAACATTAACTTTTCTTTGCAGGTCGTAAAAGGAATCATAATTGACTCTGAAGATTGACAGCCAATCTTTTCCCATTAAAGCGGGCCTATATAATTTAGAAACTAAGGCGTCCAAATATTCAGTTTGGCCTTTGACTGTAACTTTAAGACTGACAGAATATATCATGATTTCCTCTCCATCGGTGTATGAGTGGATAGCGCATGGACTGAGCTTGAGAGGACAATCCGCAAAGTATTTCTTATCCACTCAATGGGGATTATTGTAGTGTCTGCCCCGGAATCAAGTTCCATTTCATGATTAACTCCATTGAGGCAGACACGCATGTTCCACTTACAGATCTTCATGGAATTTACTACAGTAACTATTTTGTTTGTATGAAGGGGAATTGAACTTTGGTCTGCAGCCCGACTTATTCCAAGAATATTGTTTTGCAATAAATAATCATCTTCTGATTCGCTGTCAGCTTCAGAACCAGACTCTGAATTTTCGGTTCCAACATCCTGTTCACTATCAGTTTCACGTTCAAGTTTATTAACTTTCTTCTTACAACCATACTTTTGTTTACCTTTAGGCCTAGATTTAAAACTAGTGCTTGAACTGGGTTTTGAGTGTTCATACGTTTTAGTAGTCCTAAATGAGTTACTGCTACTTGACTTTCTGCATATAATTTTTAAATGGCCAACGGTGTGGCATCCGCCGCAAGTATAATCTACGTATTTCCATCTGGTTTTGACGTGACAGAATTTTCTACAGCAATAGCAGACAAAATCCTTGGATATTTTGTTACGAACTTGAGTCTTATTTGGTTTCTTATATACAAAATTAACCGACTTAGTGTGGGCCCGAATACTGCCCTGATCAATTTCGGCAGATTCAGGGGATAAAGCTATGGATGTTGTAGCCTTTAAATCCAGAGTCTGCTTCAAAAGTTGGCGTTGTAGGGTTTCGGACCGTACACCACCGATTAGGTGGTCCCTAATCATTTCATTGTTGATATCTGTGATTTTGTCAAAATCACAATACTTCGTTAGCATTTTTAACTAAGCTAAATACTCAATGATGCTTTCATCGGGTTTCTGCGACCTTCTAAAAAATTTTACCCTTTATAGAATACCCTTTCAAGAATAGTTTTCACAAAATTTGCATACGTAAATGAATCGGGAAGTGCTGGCGAAATAATGTTCAAGATTCGGTCAAACATTTTCTGTTTTACAGAAGCCATCAAAATATCTATTTGGGCTGCTGGTACTATATTTTTTGCTCTAAAATAGTAGCATACCCGGGTGGAGTGTTTCTCCCATGTAACGTTTTCATTATCAAACTCAGCAAATAAACCTGCTGTTTTGGAAGACATGGCGTCCTCTTCACTACTTAATTCAGAGTTTAAATTTAAATTTGAATCAACTTCAGCGCTAGCACTCAGTTCTGAATTTGCTTCAGTTTCTACTAAACTGTTAAGTGGAACAGTAGTTACAGGTGGTTTACACACGACACCTGTCTCAGGCATAAGCCAACACTAAATAGTTAATTAAATTTAATTACTATCCTAGT
>JAHWFP010111058.1:15540-32368 GCA_023313725.1 Lithobius niger
TAAATTAAACAAGGGAGCACTCGAGACTACTGGTTATCTACTTAACAACTAAGCCACATCAGCATAACTGTAACCTACCTAGTAATTTAAATCAATCGCCTACAAATTGAATTTTAAGGGACTAGGCTTTTTAAATGTTTATACATTCTTACACTTTTTGAAACGTTTTACAAAACAACACTACTGGCAAAAGCTTTCAACACAGACCAAGTTTCACTCGTTTTGAGCACAAACGCTACGGTGCTAAATTCAACACCGGCACAAACCAGCCAGAATAAAGGCCAGGCACTATCGGATTTGCAAGAATTAATTGAGCAGCGCATTTTCATATCGTTTCGTTTAATAGTACTGACGGTGAGACACGCTAGTGCGTCGCTCTAGAACACTACTATTGTAAAAATTAAGCATTATAAACCCAATTGCCCCTTCAGTTCTATTAGTTAAGGTACTAAAATTAACTATTATCATTAGTACCATTAATCTCCAACACCACAAAATTACTACACTGTTTGAAAAGACTAACTCTGATAGGTCTTCAAAGCACTAATTTCCTTGCCAAAATGAACAATTTGCCACTTACCACAAATTCGGAGCATGTGAAGCTTGTGAAGCATTTGCACGACCCCTCCAATTTTTAGACCCCCAAAATGTTGTTAATTCGTCATTTTCACACTTTGAAGCATTTAAGAGTATTTTAAAGTTATCACAGTGTGAAAGCTCAAAAAGCATTTGCACGACCGCTCCAGTTTTGGGGCTCCCAAAATGCTGCTTATTCGTCCTTTTCGACCCCTCGAAGTGCTCGAGAGTTCATATGCAACATGCCTCCCCCCCCCCATGACCTGTCGTGACCCAGGACGACCTTGTCAGACCCTCCAGTTGCTAATTCATCAGTTTCACACTCTGAAAGCATTTCAGAGTTCTCACAATATGAAAGCTCGTGAAGTATTTGCACGACGCCATGGATGACGTCTTTCGGTTGTGGTTACGTGACTTCCGGTGTGGGGGTGACTCCCATATTGCGAATTCGCACCTGGAGGTAGCATTAGGACACATTTATGTAGATTGGTGGCCATCTTGGAAAATAGCGATTCTCACAAGGGGCGACGATCTTGGAAAATGGCCCAACTTCTGCTTTACATAGCCACGCCCACCAGAAATGAGGTCACAGGGGCGTGGAGCTGCCTGTGACTGCCATATCGTAAATGATCCCTCTCCCTTCCCCCTAAATATTCTCACGCTCCAGTCCTGTATGTCGTTACGTAATGGTGGTGCCCTAGTATTAATTACAGCCATTTATGTCTTTTTATCACTAGCTTGTGTATTATCCAAGGCTAGCAGTTAATAGAATTGTACAACTCTTTCATTGTTGTATCCAAGTAGTTATTTTGGTGGTAATGAATGAATGAATTTTTATTGGGGCCCTGCCCCGAAGCCAAGCGCCCAGCCCTAAGTCTAATACTAATACAAACAACCTTGCCCAAACAAACAACAAAATTGCTAACTGTGCACAAATCTGTAAGCCCCTAATCTCCATCAGGGTGAATCCATCTTAATTCACCATATCTGTCATAATTGTCACTGCTGTATACAAACTACTCAGCCAGTATGTCCTGCCCTTGCTGCAGCACAAACAGTCTTCATTATGCACCACCTTGTACCGCACTTATTGGAATGAACTATTTTCGGGCTTCTGCTCAAAGCCTCTAATGCTGATTTCAACTACCCTACCCAAACAAACGACACAACTACACTGATGATGAATGAATTTTCTCCACTGCATACTACATAGTCAGTCCTGACTAAAACAATTTCCACCCAACTACTACAAGTCCCGACAGTGGGAACAATGCAACACTAGGGACGCACAGGAGATTAGGGGCTTAAGCCCTAACCAGACTGGCTGCTCGCGGCTGCACGGAGTCGCAGTTTGGTGTAAAAAAAACTTCAATATTGGTCCTTAACGCAACACCAACGATACGATTGCAGCAATTTTGACCTTGTAGGTACGCAGTCACGCATTGCTTCGCACGAAATTTTCTTCTGTCTGGAGAGGCCTTTACAGATAAACTTTAGTTATTTTAGGAACCCTCGCAACTGCAAGTAAACATTGGATATTCTCCCGAGCCTTTACCTGTATAAAGAGGAGAGGGAAGAGATGGGTCTTTCCTGAGCCAGGAATCATGACATGTGCGTAGAATATGAAACCGACAACAAATAGGCCACCTAGTCTACTTCACCACAATCACCGAGAGACGTCTCACTCCAACCCTGACGATGCTTGTGGTACCTGAGAAGGGAGTGCCCAGTCCGTACACACGACAGTAGACCAACCATCCAAAATGGCAAGTCATTAAGCATAATCTCATAGGCACAAACTGGATTTAGGTAAAAAAAAAAAAAAAAGCACCCCACCAGGTATGGCAACAGACCACTCATCATTCCAACAGTACCTTCCTAAACGACCGAACAGAGCAAACAGAACGCACCACTGTTAAGAGACAGTTCGGCTCCAAACTTGACGTCGCGCGTGTGCAGTGATGTTGCATCAGCCGTTCAGTACCTTCCGAAACTGCAATGGCAGTTCAGCAAAATCAACCAGCTCAACAGAGCACTCATTACGTCATAACTTTAAGGTGACCAGACGTAGCTAATTGATTGGACCAGGCTATGCTAATGGATGTAACCAGGAGCGAGCAATGCCAAATTGCAAACCATCTCGGGGAGGTGGTTTGGAGTGGTTGCCAGTGGTGGAGCTTTTGAGCATGCGTGAGGAACTGAAAACAGATTCATTGCTGACGGTGGTTGACGTAAGCAAGCCACATCAATACGGCTGTAGTAGGAATGAGCTGAACTGTCACCAACAGTGGTGCGTTTGGTTCGTTCAGTTCGGTGCTTTAGGAAGGTACTGTATGACTGAAAAGAGTCCAGGAACACAAGGTCCGTTTGTGCGAGCCCACAGACTAAACTATGGAACCGATAGTACACTCTTTGTCACAAAATCAGCATAGATTACCGGTAATATCACTGTGCCGTCTGAGCCAGTCCAAAGATAATATGGACGTTTGCATGGCTGTCCAGAGTTTCCAGCCTTCACTGAAAATGACCGGATCACTCACTGACATTGTTTCAAAGGCATTCTGTAGTGTGCGGAGACACGATTTGGTGTCAGAAAAAATTGCAAACTCAGGCAATTGTAGGTTTACTGCCACATCAAGTGCAATGAAGCTAGTGGCAACAAGGAGTATAGAGCTCGTCTTACTTGAACTTTGAGCACCGATACGCAAATCCCCACTTCCCCTGTCATCGTCTGTTTTTGTGAAAGGATGCGTCACAATAAATTTCGCACCATGAAGAACTGCATGGTTGAAAAAGCGCAGGGAGAGGCGTACACCAAAGTCAAGGGCAAGGAGGGCACACAGTAGAAAAATTCAATAGTGGACTAAGAGTGGTGCTAGACAAAAATCATATACCCTGCACAGCAGCACCGAGACTCATGGGAACCTTGTCGCTGAGGAGCAAGTAATCCGAGAGGGACTTTACTACCACGAACGCTGCACGCCACAGAAAAGACAAAAAAAAAAAAAAAAAAAAAAAAACACAGGAAAACAAGCGGTGACTTTAAAAACAAACAGATCGTGGAACTGTGAAAATAAAAAAAAAAAAAAAACACAGGAAATTCTATATTTAACACATATTTGCCTTATATTGATTTCCTGTTTGTAAGTAATTAATAAACGTTTTTACGCCAGAAAGTTAACGAAAATTTAAGCAAGGAAATTTAAAACAGAAATTAACCAATATAAAGATTGTACACTATCTACAAATTGTCGGATGTTGTTGGATTTATTTTAGGTTAGGTCATGCAACTTCAAGTTGGCGAATGTTTTGGTGTGTTGATATCACTCCTTTGAAGGGCCGAACCTTTCGGAACTTGGCAGCCCCTTTTACCAGTTTTGGTTTTTGATGTGATATCCGTACCTTTTTTTTTAATTGTGCATTAGACTCAACTCCACTACCGTGCAGATGTGTACTAAAGTGGCATTTCAACAAGAAATTGGTTTTCAACACTTCGCTACTACCTTTTGCCTAGAGGCTGAACCATTCTCAACTTAGTCACCTCTTTATAGATTTTTGTTTGGTTTTAATTTTGTTGTAATTTGTTTTATTTCGTTACTTTTGGTTTGTTGATATCACTCGATTGAAGGGCCGAACCACTCAACTTGGTGGTCTCTTCACCAGCTTATGGCTTTGTTTATTTTACTATGATTTTACAGTTGGTTTATTTTTCGTGAATTAGACGTGAATACAATTTCTTTGGCAACGTTGTTTAGATTTATCGTGCTACACTAGTGTGTGTCTAGGCACACACGTCAGTATACACGTTGTCATTGTCTGAACTTTGGCCTCCCAATGAGAAACGATGCCAACAATACTAACAACGGTTATAACAATATTTTCGTACTTACGTGCCATCCCGGTTACACCCCTAGGCTTTAAACCATAAAAGGTACGCAGTTCGTATCCTACTGCAGCCATTCGTTCAGTTTCATAGCTGGAAACCTTCCCGTTATCTCGGTGTTGATGAATAATCACCCTATGGAAATTAACATGGGGATAAGCGGACTAGAATTAGCTAGCCAACTCGTAGATAGTTACACATTTGTAACGTTATCGAGGGTCAGATTTTGAATAGAAAGCAGCTTAGCTGGCATTCTTACACGAGTTAATTTTTGTCAGGAGGGTCGTTGCTTTTATTCAACACAATTTAAGCGTTTGTACTGCATTATTATTTTTATTCAAGTACCTGAAATGTGCTCAAATCTGCTTCAGAATATTAGACACATACGCTATGGCATCGCGCTACAATGGTTTACAACCTCGACAATTGAATTGATGTGATGTTTATTGTGATGATTGTTGCTTAACTTGACGCGACACACTAGCACATTTTATGGGGTCTACGTAACCCCTAACCCACTACGTGAAATAATGACCGACTTTCCTACACGAAACAAATTCAGCCAGCACACCCAACTGCAAAACCAACTTAAACAGGCAAATTTGCCACTGGAGAAATTTTTCACGGTAGCAACATCGAAAAAAAAAATATCACGAGCAAAACCTAACCTGGTAACCTTTTGTCCAGACGGTACGAAAACTACACTACTGACATTTTGAAATTCACCTAAAAGCCTACGATTCTAGCGAATAGCGCATTTTGTACTCTAATCTTATTTAAACTATTAAAGCAGGAAAAAATACGGTTTTACCTTAAACACAAAAGTCAGTAACTGGGATTGGGTATAGGGACATGTTTACCTTAGCTCTTACTTTCACAGACGAGAAGTTTTTAACCCGGAAGTTTCCGTTCAGGAATTTACATCAGTCCTATGTAAAAATTCTTACATTCGTTGTGCTTCACAAATATTATTAAGAAATAAAAAATTTTGAAAACTCAAATAGGTCGTTAAGTTAGCTTGACGTCACACCTTACCATTAAAACACATATCCGTGAAAATAGGTGGTTTACCGGCGATAATTACTAGTTTTCTAGAAACGGGTATGCCAATATCTCGGGCCCACGGGGTTAAAGGCAAATCCAAGCAATTATCGCCGGTAAACCGTCGATTCTTCACGGATATCTATTACATAGTTTCGACCTCCTAGTAGGCACTCTCGCGTATGTGGAGACTAAAAGATTATTTTGTGTATTGGCCGAGCTGCACACACACCTGGACTTTCTCACATACTAGCTCTCAGTACAGCCCACCTTACCTCATCAAATTATCTACTACTGCTAGAATTAACTTTAATTTTTTTTTATTATTTATGACGTTTGCATTACTCGTCTCCTTTTCTTACCACTACTTAATTTGTAGAACTCACAATAATAGTAATCGTTAGGCTTACCGCCTTCTTTTTCTGTAGCCATAAGGTACGCATGGTGAAAATCATGAGAGCTGCGATTAGAAACGTAACCGATGTTCTAGCAGAGTTAGGCAGTATTAAAGGAAAGCATTTTCGTCAAGACAATTACTTAACAAAAAGGTTCGTAAATTGCCACATCCAGAACTATTATTACAGGATGCTTTGCAATACTACTAGCATTTCACTGCAACTATTAAATAGACTGAGAAGAAATATGTAATCAAAAAGTAGAAATTTCTAATTGAACAATTATACATTTAATTTTGCATATTGATTATGGTGCACACAAAAAAAAATAATTACAACAAAAATAAGACATTCGGAGATCAAGGTAAAATGAACAAGATTTACACATTCTGCAAGATGACGAGATTTCATCACCTTCGGGACAAACGACAGCGAATAATTTTTCTTGACTAATTGACGATACTTTGAACACTTGGATTTTCTGAAATAAGTAACAGACAAATATTTAATATTAATTTCTTCATATCCAGTTAACTAAAATGTATTTCACAATTGAAAAGGGTAAGTCCATTATGAAAGTCAACACCGGAAATGTTTCTTAACCGAGTTACGTGACCACATCCTTGCTACAATTATTCTTCAGATGCCGCTGTCATTGACAGTGTGAACAGGACCATCTAAGGATGGATTGTTGAAACGATGAGGCCGCACTTATTTTTTTAGTACATTTTTTCCTTTGAACCTTTAGTGTGCCTATCTTCATCTTCTAAAAATCTTGGATGTGGATTGCTATTCCGTTCTTTATTCAGAGACAGTTTGATGATATTATTCATTGACAATAAACATACTTTCAGTACCATTAAGTATTTGTACAGTCAGTGCATAGCATCATCAGACTGTTTCTGAAAAAAACGGAGTAGCAAATCCACATCCAAGATCTCTGGCAGTCAACATGTTGGATACAGTTTGTGTACTACACAATTCATGCACAGGCTGAGTACACGGATCTTCGATGTAGTGTAAATATCTCCGCTCACGTACGATCGATCCTGGATTTAGACCTTAACGTCTCCACTTACGACCTACAGATCCGAAATGACAACTTCAATATCTGGGGCAGTGAAGTCGTCATTCTAGATCCGTAGGTTATTCCAGATTGGGTAGGTCATCCGTAGGTCATTCCAGATGGGGCCACCATTACTTTACCAAGGATATTGGATGTGAACTTTATGCCCCCTTTTATTATCAATGCATCTTGAGAGGGGAAGTTGTGTTTCTATTCCGTTTCATGGATATTTTATGTGTAAGTATTTAGGTCAGACAGCATTTCCGGTCCTAGTCGGCAGGTAACTTACTTTTCTGCTTGCAGAAAACCTGTGTGAATAATGAATGTCCAGGAGCAACTGACCCATACACAACAAAAATAGATTCCAACAGATGGGCACTAGAAACTAAAGCCCGAACACGTTTATCGGAATAAATTTAGTTCTTTCTCGTCGTGACTTCACATAATTTATAATTCATTTGCTGTCTGTCCCGATCCAACCCATACACTGAGGCTATTTTTATAAAGGAACGTAGCCAAACTATGTTAAAAAAAAAAGTCATGAAGACTCTTTCGGTTAGTGTGCTGATTGACTTTGTCCATCGATGGTCTTCCAGCACAGTAACCGTAGGAGTATTCACGACTTTTTTTTTTTACTTAGAGATGCAATGTACATGCTTTTAGACATTTCTGATGATTTCCCTGGTAGTCAATGTCTGACTAATGATGTTGGTTAATTTTGGATTTTCAGGCTCAAAACACCTGAAACCTCTTTTTCAATTTTATTGATTTAACGGACTAAAATATAAAAAAAGCTTCCATGTGTGCGCTATTCAGTCAAGGGATATTGAATCCGGCGTTCACTTGGATGTAGTTGACCACTATAATGACCAGGCTGTGTTTGCGTAGATTGTTTGGGTTGACGGGGATCCCTCGCAAGGTTTGGAACATGTTTTTTTTTTTTTTTCAGTTTCTGCTTGATGGCTAAAACTGATCTGTTGACGCAAAAAGAGACATTCCAATCAAAATATAGCTAACCTTCGGTGCCCAGGAGTACATTTACACCTTTTTAGCATCATCAGATGACCTTTGGAATACTTTTAAAGGACTTAGTTGGTCACGCGAATAGATCCGATATTTACTCTCACTGGACATGGGCAGTGCTTGGTCGCATTCATGGTACACTTTGAGACTTAAGTTACTTTTTAACTTTTTAACCTAAAAGTCTTCTCATGATACGAAAGAGACAGAGTGTGAAAAATCAGAAGTGGATTGGACAAAGGATGCAAAAGTTTGTGTGAATACATACATACAGACATTGGCACAGGATGACAAAGCAACGCTGTGTCTCTCCACGTTTGACTAAATGCTTCGATGTTGGCAACATTTCTCGCTACGGTTCCTCTCTAATGTTAATTTCTCCAGCTTCTCGATTTTTAACTGATCATAGTCTTAATTCTACTTTGTACTATCATTCTACAGTCACGGGCTCCCTACTTTCCTCGTGTGAAAGCCGATCGAAGGTGTCCCGAGACATTTGGTGCAGTCAGTTTGAAAGAATATACTGCAGATTGATTTTTCTGTGCTCGCCATATCGAGCGTGTAGTTACTCTGCTAGTCAGTCACAATTTGTCAAGAGGTGTCCTATCGCGATTTTGAGAATAATTCCGATGCAGCGTGCACGGTAGCCTAGCACGGCATTGTTTAGCAGATTCCCGATGAGCAACAGTGAGCTCACCTCGATACTACTATACGATTCAATGGAAACCCGAAGCAAATAGCTTTGAACGTTCAGAGCACATTAGGGCGGTAACACATTGTGGATATGAGTGGCGTTGTAGAAAACGTCGTCTCTTGGACAAGACCGGACCATACCCAAGCAGCAGATGCATGAGGATACGCTTTAGCGTCACGCGGTAACTAGGTTGCGAACTTTACGTACAAATTTTTGATATCCTATATGTGGGATAGAGCTAGATCTCCGGCTCTCCTGTCATACATTTAAGTTGCTACGGGTATAAAAGGAAACAAGAAAGTATATACCTATTACAAAAACGGTTCCGACCCCAAAGTTTGACGGATTACAACGCCCAAATTGAAAATCTTTGGACGACAAAAGATGTCCACTTTACAAGAGATTCTTAAAAATCTGATTTCATGCGATGATAGTTCAGTCACAAAATGCATTGGTGCATAGATCTGGGAAGGCTATAATGCCAGATAGAGTCTAGGAGTTTTTATTTTAATATATTGTACTGAGATTAAAGGGGTTACCCAACTTCCTAATTTGCTCAAGCACTATAAATAAAACTAAAGAACCAGTTAGCATGTACTTTTTTAATTAACCTGTGTTTTTCCAATAGCACTTAAAAAAAAACAGATAGCCTCTTTATACTCAATGTATCCTATGGTAAAAATTATCATACACTTTTCCAAATTGGAACGATGCCCTTTTATTTTGATTGCCGCTGAATTAACTAAACATTTTCTTAAAAAGCCATTTATATTTATAAAATAGTATGAATTTACAGTAAAAGCTGTGCCACAAATTGGCCTAAAGATAAAAAAAAAAGAAAGGCTTTTTTAATATTGGCGGAGTGGAGCGTAGCCTTTAACGGACACCGAATTACAAAATGTTGGTTGGTTGGTTGCACTTTCGCAGTCTGGGTGGAGCCCAAATTAAAGGTCGGATTAGAATGAAATTTGGTTCATAGCTTAAAATCCCCAAAAGTATTGCTGAACTAGAATTTGACGTAAATTGTCTAATTATTATGGGAGAAATTACAGTGTTTGAAATTTATTTCTAACACTCACCATTGTAAATTTGGAATACTGGAATCCTAAATAGTACAATCATTGTTAAGCAACAA
Source organism: Lithobius niger (assembly GCA_023313725.1). NCBI lineage: Eukaryota > Metazoa > Arthropoda > Chilopoda > Lithobiomorpha > Lithobiidae > Lithobius > Lithobius niger. The sequence continues at coordinate 25,351 of JAHWFP010111058.1, forward strand.
AGTCAAGCACATTCGAGCTAAGAGCGCGCAATTTGATACACAAGTTATTTTAATTGGTACTACAATTCGAACCACCCATGGGACCCCCATGAAATACCTTCCAGGGGCCACAGCGCCCCCCTCCTCATATCACACTGAAACTTTGCCAACAAATTCTTGAAAATCAAGCTAAGAGCATGACATTTTTGTTACACGAGTTATTCTTAGCAGTATAAATCGAACCAGTCATGGAACTTCCTATGAAAGATCCCAAGGGCCCCCATTCCCCATCCCGAAACTTAACCAACAAATTCTTGCAAATTGAGCTGAAGCAGGAAATTTGTACACAAGTCATTCTTAGCAGTACAAACCGAATCAGTCATGGAAGTCCCCATGAAAGACCGCCAAGGGCTCCAGTGCCCCCCTCCCCACGTTTCCCTGAGGCTTTGACCAACAAATTCTTGGAAATCGAAACAAAACCATGAAATTTGGTACACAAGTACAAATCGAACCAGCCATGGACTCATGAAATACCCCCAAAGGGCCTCCCGTTACCCTCCCCTGTGCCCCCTCCCTGAGGCTTGACCAACAAATTCTATCAATCTAGAATCGTGAAATTGTGTACAGAAGTCATCCTTAGCAGCACCTATCAAACCAGCAGTGGAACCCTCATGAAATACCTTCAAGGGCCCCCAGCGCCCCCCCGTACCGCTCCCTTCCTGAGGCCTGACCAATAAATTCTTGTCAGACAAGTCATTCTTAGCAGTACAAATCGAACCAGCAATGTAGCCGCCTAGAGGTGTAATATTTCAATCCGCTCCACATGACTGTAATAGTCTCAAAGCCTGTTTCCTAGTATTAATAAAATTTCGAGTGGTGTGAAGTGACTCAAATTTATGCTACTACTCCCATATGGTTAAAAAAAAACTTTTGTCTGGAATGTCACTGGCTCCGAAACTCCTTAAATTTCGTGAATTATTTTTATCTACCGATGTGAAACTTTGCATATTGCATAGAAACAAGATTGTCCGATCATGCTTCATATAAATATTCACCGCAACAACACTACTCTCGATTTTAAGTATAACAAGATCAGGGTTAGTTCCCATACAACATCCGTTTTTCTCTTACGCTAGCGTTGGAAAAGAGGTCGTACTGAAAACAACACTGTTGCTATTTTTGCTCAAAAGGCACACTGACTAGCACCGAGGTCTATAAGTTTTTCAAAACCACTGAGGATCAGCCACGAATAAAGGAAGTTTCACAACCGATGTATTAAAGAATACACTTCGATAAATAAAGTAAAACTGCTCGCACATCAGAATTTTGGTGGAAATTGGAGGATGTCATCTTGTAAAAAGATTCGTGAAATAGCATGGCGATCAGATCCCGATTAAACAACGGACCACGGTCGAAATCGGAAACTGGCTGACGTTTTTTTCAGACATCGGAATCGGTATTTACTGATGTCCAATCTGTAATATGTTAATTTGGAACTCATCGTAACAGAGTTGTCTTTAGATATCTCAAAACCACGTTAAAACTTGACATGCTAGTACCTATCACCACTGTTTATTTAGAAACTGCCTCTTGGCGGTAATGTAACCTTGTATGTTGGATGGAATTATTTTATCAGTGCGGAATTGGCTCCACATATCTCATTTAAAAAAATCAAATATAAAAGCAAACGCATCTGAGTGGCCAAGTATCAAGTAATATTCAAGTAAATGAAAAATACAGGAAGGCAAAATTTAAAAAGTAATGCTCCGTTACAGTACAGAGCGGATACTGAGCTTGCTCCAGTTGGTCTAGCTAATTCTGTAAGGGGTTGGTTCGCTACCCTCATCTTAACAGACTGTGTTCCTGTTTTCCGATACAATGTTAATAGCATTATACGAATTTTATTTTTATTGCCATGATATCCAGTATCATGGTCTTGATATTTAAGTAGCTCGGTTGTGAAACTATAAAATTTCTTAACAGCCAAAACTACATCGTTTCTCGACTAGCATGTGGCTGTATTTTAACGTTATAACTTTGTAACTGCGGTTATGGCTAGATCGGGTATTAAATAAGACGAAATTTCATTGCTCTGAACTTTGAATCGTAAACAGATGCTAATTTATCCATTTTGTTTTTTAAAATAGGATGAGGTGACTGTTCGGGGTAAATTGTCTTCGGGGTTACGCAAGGAAATTGGCATGAAAAACTTTCCGGAGGGCTACTGTATAAGAAGGAGGGATTTGCTGTGATACTGCAAAGAATGTTGTTGTACTCTAAGCACTTACCAACTGCTTTTCCGTTAATGATGGTTCATGTAACGGTAAAAAATACGGAATATTCGGTAAAAATCAAATATTCGAAGCACAAGTAAAACGGACACTAGGCACACTTCCAAGTTGGTCATACTCAGTACTGTAAAAATAAACAAATTGTTTGTAAAAAAAAATACAGCAAACTATAGACTACATGCTTATCCCTAAAATTGCTTTTATGTTTTTTTTTGGATGGGGGGAGGGCACCTTCTCCTTAAATATGCAGCGCTTTGGACAACAGACACACAGAATGGCTTTTACTGATTGGATCTCCATTCCCTGTCACAGAATTAAGGCAGGTATTTTCGCTAGTGGCAAGCACGAGCATTGTGAAATGAGTTACTCGGGTTTTGAGCCTTGAAACCTCCTGTTCGAGCACGAGAAGTGTTGTCACCAAAGCTGGAGGTGTTGCTTTGGTCCAGCTCCCGGGACTCCTAAATTTATGTTGTTATAAAACAATGGGTCGAGACGGGAGGACAGCTATAATCCTAGACACGGAACACGACGTAGGCATCGGCTATTGCACTAACCAATCCGGTACGGTATTACTCTGTATAGCAACCATGCCCATAGTCCGTTACATGTAACAGGTGCATTACGAATTACAGTTAATTCGTTGAGGGAGAGCCTAACTTTATCTTATTTACGTCCGGAAACAAAATTTTGCCTTTGCACCGCCTTTTGGGAAAGGATGGCCTCATGGCTTCGGCTGGGTAAGCGTCAAATTTGCCACCTCTTGGAAAAGGCTAATTGTGACACTGACATGATGTTGAATGAGTTATACCACACAGAGACTCCTTGATTTTGTAGGTCCCAGCACACCAAGTGTAAACACCTACAACACATTTGTTGTAACAAATCTAGTGTCATAAGGGGATATACATGGCAACGAGTTAGGTATTAGTTTTTTAGATATGCCACATCAAGGTAAATAACGAGGATTTAAAACGGATTTCATAAATCCTTTTTAAAATGTGGAGTATTCTGTTGTTATCCTCCTATTACGTTACTTGTACCCAACGCGAAATTATTAGTTTAACGCATTATCGTTGGAACTACGTTAAAAGAATAAATTTCTGTCTCGCCGGGAAAAAGGGAGTCCAAGGCCGGCTAGGATACTAGCTATGCGAATGGTAAGCACGATTTGAAGGATCTATCTCAATTGACGTTAAGTGAAGCAAGTATGTTCAACGTCCCAAACCACTAGGTGACGCGATACCTTATTTTGTACACCGAAATATGTTTGGAACAGTTATTCAACAAAGAAGCGAGCCACAAAAGGCCTGAAAATTAACTTTACCATGAAGAATCGACATTGAACTGGACGTTTGTAAACAGTGAGGGCGCGTTTACGCACGGACAATTTTCTCGCTTACTAGCTTTTACTTGGTCAATACTAAATCTGCTGGCTGCTTCTCGCCTTTGTCGGAGAATACGGCTTTCGAGTTGTCTATACGTAGTAACCATGGCAACAACGCGGATGCAAATTTTCTCCTCGTGCCTCGCGACATGACGTACGATGCGTGCAACATGACACCGTGATGTATGACAACAAGAAAACAATTTTTACTGCAGTACACGACGACGGACAGATTCCTGAATACCGGCATTCGAAGGTTTGTCTTCGATTCAATAACTACGAAATGGACGCCGTGTTGGATTTTGAATTCTCGCTGCGAGTAGCTATTTATTCTGCCGTCGTTTGATCACTGCTAGGAGCTGTTTTTTCAGCGAGAATAGCAAATTTTGGAAAAAGCGTGGAATGGCAACAATGTTGTACAATGTTTAAAATGGCTGTTGCACTTTGTTCTTTATCCATGTTGTTATTTATAATACGTATAATTTGTTGTCTTTTACCGTATTCATTTAATAGAAAGGGGCACTGCAGAGAGAAACAGGAGAGCGTCATACTGAAGCCGATGGTGCGAAGAGTGATTTCTTAGACCTAAAACGCGCGATTTTTGTTGTTGGAGAAAACAACGTTATTTTAAGCCTAAGAGAAATCCGCTCTTCCGTTGTTTTTCCCTCCATTTTTATGTAGTGCACCTTGTAGTTATGCCCTCCAAAACCCATACTGGTGCCAATATGGTGGCAAATGTCACTGCTCTATACTGGAGGTTACATTTCAGTGCCCTTCCCCCAACATCGCTCCACGTTTACTACTTGTTCAATCAACAAACCTTCACGGGTGTTATCGTATTCTTGGATGGCCTGCGTTGACAAGCGGGCCAGTCTCACCGGAAGTACAACTACCGATCCAATGTCCACAATGATACGAGAGATGAAGAAAACGGCAAGCAAAACTTGTGCCCATGACAGACGCTGGAGATTCCGCAAACGCTTCAGTAACAACAAAAAAATGATGTCATAAATGGAAACTATAGATACCAGTCGCGGATCCAACCTTAAAAAAAAATTAATGTTCAATGCACAATTTACAATACACACTAGACAATGCAAACAGTCAGCCAACCGGACGAACACTGAGAAAAGTCTTAATCACATACGGTGGGGATATCCAGTTGAGGGTTAACGTTAACCTTCTGGCTAAACTCGGTAATAAGGGAAAATGGTGATATCCATCACGAAATAAGTTGAGGGCTAAGCAAAATTTAGCCTTTAGGTCGAGGACTAACTTAATACTGAGCAGTTAGCCCCAAGCTGTAAAAAGCGGTGATATCCATCTAGTATATTAGCGTTATTCCCGAGTTTTAACAACACATTAACAGGGCTAATTTAGCCTGAAGGTCGAGGTCTAAGGAGTAAAGAGCTAACAAAACCCCAACTTAGTCCAACATGGATATCACCAATTTTTTTTCTCCAGTCCACGAACTCCCAGGTAGAGGGTTAGTTAGATCCAGGGCTAAGCTAGTCCGGAGCTAGTTTAGCCCTCAACTGGATATCCCCACCGTTGGAATTGTATATCAAAAATTGTATCACAACCTTAAGTACATAATAAAAGATCGGCTGTGGCTGAATTCTGAACGCATTCATGTAGAGAACAAGGATGAAAAAAAGATTAAATTTTCAACACGGTAGAAAATTTCGAAAAATTGCAGGGTCACAAGTCAAGTTTAAGGGTGGGGAACTGGATTGCTGGATCTGTGCAGGACTCAACATTTCCGGTCGGATATGGCAACCCAGGAACCCTTCGATTGCCCGGGTGACCAAGAGACCATGAGAAAATTTAAAGATCAAGATGAAAAGCATGTTTTTATTACAGGTATTGAAAGCAATTACTGTACTACAATGCTTCTAAATGAAAGCAAAGTTCATTGTCAATAAATTCTGCAACAACTTCAAAAAGCCTCTGCTTTGCTGACATGTAACTTTAAATTAACTGTTATTGTTAACATTTCAAGTACGGATGGTTTTTTTTAATTTCAATCAAAACGGGCATCATTTTGGTTTAGTGGGTCGGGCTAGGTCATCGGATCATTCGGGTTACCGGATCAACAAATTACCAGAAAACCAGGGTTGAAAAAAAACCGATTTAGTCTAACTCAAGGCTGATGTTTGCCATTTTTGAAAGCTCCTAAAATACCAAACACCAATAAAAATATTAGCCCATCATTTTATTTCGTTCAGTATATTCTGAAACCTTCAACAAATCACCAAACGCATCACGGTTGGATAGGATTTAGCACCTCCAATACAAAGCAAACCATGAGCAAACTCAAAAGAAACGCTCCAAAAGTGTTTGTTGAGATAAAGTGACATCATCTTTTGACATGCGTGGTGGCAACATCCAGAGTTGGTCGATAAGCTGTTAGCTTCTGTGCACTCAAAATCATCTATTTCATCGAATTGTTGTTGCTGATGTTCCCCACAAATTCTTGCAGATCCATCAGTTCGTGATAGGTGTGACTTCAGTTCCATTCTCTGGAATTCTCTGTTTAGTTTTGATTCTAACATGGAGGTCTGAATGGCTGACGTAACCACAAACAGCATCAGTAACCCAAGTGTGGAACCATAGGAGTTGAATTGTGTTTGGGTGGATAAGCAACTCCCAGCTCAAATGCATAGCCGAAGTGTGTAGTCTTCGACGGCAAGCGTGACTCATGAATGTACCCAGAATACAAAGCGCGTCTGCTACTTCCGCCTAACCAAGCCGACATCAGGTATCGCGGTTGATCCGCTCGTAGATGAATGGAATAGGCGGTGGAATTTTCTGTGAAATACGCCCTGTACTATGTCGTTTATGATGTATCAAACGTAGGTAAAATAAGAGATTGGGGTCCACTACCGCAGAAGCTCCCCGGCCTACCTGAGAGCAATCCAGATACGATACACCACAGATATCCAAGTAATCTGGACGTATTTTTGTAACACACGAGACGGGGTGCTTATGAATGCATGACATTTGCAAGAAAACCGGTGTGGAATGAGTCATCTTCTTGTGTCAACAGTAAGTTTAACCAAGTTAAAATGTCGTAGCAGCAAACAAATTGAAAAAAAATACTAAATCTAATTTAGTACCGTTATACCAGTTTAGTGCCGCGTTATACTAGGCGTGGTCTGCTTTCTCCGCCATGTTGAAAGATGGTTTAGAGGGATTAAACCTAGTGCGTTGGGTGTAAATTTCCGATCACGCGGCCACGAGTGCCGATTGGCGTGGCGGTACGTCCTTTGATGCCGCGCTCTTAAACTTCCGGTTTAGTCAAGTTGCTTATCCACCCAAACACAATTCAACTCCTATGGTGGAACCAAAACTGTCTGCAACA
>JAHWFP010111060.1:0-14502 GCA_023313725.1 Lithobius niger
GGCATGAATTCTGTCGTTGAAAGTGTAAGTGTTCCAATACCTACTGTGACAGAAAGCATGGCTCACCTTAGCAGAGATAAGTATTTTACACGCTTAGACTTTAAGTTTGGATTTATCAACTTAAATTAGCGGAATCTGCTAAACCTGAGACGTGCTTCTCTGCTAACTGTAAAACCTATTTCTTTAACCGGCTCCCAATGGGCCTTAAAACTGTGCCTGTGCACTTCCAATTTTGTGCACAACAAATATTTGCATACGTGCTAGGAGCCTTTTGTACCGTCTATCTTGACGATTGTCTCCTGAGTAGTCCAGATGTTAAAACTCACATCAGTCATGTGAATCGGGCACTAGCACTAGTCGCTCGTTCAGGACTAAAACTCAGCGTGGAAAAGTGCGAATTTGCACGCAAAAAGGTTAAATTCCTAGGCTTTGTGCTACACGAAAACGGGATACAACCCGATAACGATAAAACAAAGGCTATGCAACATTATCCTACGCCTAAGACACCTAAACAAATCCGTTCATTTTTAGGTATGGTGAATTTCTATAGGCGCCACATTCCTTCATTCGCTGAAATGTTACAGATTTTATCCAGGCTAACACGGAATAACTGTAAATTTCTGTGGGGCAAAAATGAAGAAAGAGCATTTCAAGAACTTAAGCGAGCTATGATAAAGGCTGCAATGCTTAAGCATCCAGATTTTTCTAAACCCTTTTTCCTTGAAACTGACGCTAGTGAAGTAGCGATCGGAGGTTGTTTAAGTCAATATCACGGAGGTATAAACTATCCGTTGGTTTACACTTCCCGAACCCTCACCGAGGCGGAACGGAAGGAAACAACTACTACAAGGGAAATTCTAGCGATTATACATTGTATAGATTCATTTCGTTGCTATTTACTTGGTAAGATGTTTTTCTTAACTACAGATCATTTAGCAATTTGCTATCTTTATTGTGCCTCCACCCTCCCACCCCCCAAATTAGAAAGAATCTTACTTCAACTCAGGAAATATGAATTCATCTTACGTCAAGTCAGGCCGACTTCTAGCGGTTTCCGACGCGCTATCTCGTATAGATACCACAGATACCAGTCGCTGTGTTGGGTAGTCAGTTTCCTGACTGGACGCGACAACACCTAGTGGCGGAGTAATGAAATGATCCATTCTTAGGCCAAATAATTAAACGTCTTAAAGATCAGTCATCTGAAGATCTGATCGACGCTTCTAACAAGGGAAACATCTTTTATAAAGATTATGACGGAATTCTATACAAAATTCGATTAGCAGATCCAAATAAAGGTCGTATTCACAATCTAGCACAGAAGTGTTACCAAAATCTCTACGGAACTATTGTATCCAAGATTACCATTGCACACCTGGCGCCGGACATCGCGGAGCCACCAAAACTAGAGAATTAATAGAGCTATATTGCTATTGGCCAAAATGATGGATGATATCGCACATTACGTTAAAACTTGTCAAGTATGTCAAGCTCACGTTAGGCCTAACAAGTCACTAAAGGCTAAGCTAAGAGCCTATCAACCCCTACAGAGACCAGGTCTTTCATGAAGCTTGGATCTCATTGGACCCTTAATAATAGCATTCACGGGAACGTCTACATAATGTCTACATACTTCAGTCGTTATGTAATTGCAGTCGAGATTGCCGAGTGCATTAGCGTTCGAACCACCACGTATCAGCTATGATAGTGATGACACTATAGTATGTCTAGAGAGTAGACTACAAGCAGCATTCGAAGTCACTCAAGCGCATACTTGGAAAGCAGTTAAAAGACAACAAAACTTTTAAGATCGCACTGCACGTCCGTACCGCTACATAGTGGATGATTACGTATTATTACGCGACTTCTTACCAATTAAACAAATTTCACCGAAATTACCTCGTGCTTGGACGGGACTTTTCAGAATTATGGAATTTGTTAATGATGTTATCGTTCATATTGTACATTTTCTGAATCCATTAAAAGTCGTTCGCGCACATGTGAACAATCAAAGACCATGGTTCCTAAGAACGAATAACCAACCTGTTCTTTTTAACGGACCTACCGACTTGGATTTATCGGATCAGATTAACGGTACCTTGACGGAAGCTGAAATAAAATTACAACAGTACATAGCAAAACTATTGGAAGATCCGACAGACCACTTATCGGAGATTCAACCACCAACGTTTTCGCCTTCCGAGCCTGACGATGCAGATAGCGGTTCAGAAACGAGCCCAACCAAAAAACGCAAATGAGTCGAGCCAATATCGGCCGCTTATTTACAAAATAAATACCGTAAAATAGATTACGAACTTAATAAACAAAGAATGCTTGGTGCTACACATGGTTATAATACCCATAGCAGTAAAACTACCCCAGAAATCAGACTGCGTCGGCAGTTGGAAGAGGCAAACATTGAGGATGAGTAATTCTTTGCATAACCAACGGAGAAGAAAAAAAACATGGCGTCACCGTGAAGGAGCGTTCACGCGCTCTGCACGCAGGGACCCTAGTGAGTAAAAACGGAAGTTCCTTTTCCGAAACAACACATGATTGCTAGACCAGTCACCTACGCAGTTTTGGTTCTCACAGTGCATGATACTGAACATGTTTACATCGCATAAAATACATGAAACTAGCTTAAGCCTATTATGTTTTAGGATGTAATGTAAAATAACTTTTGAGACGGAAACTCGTAGATTGTTTCAGAAAATACTATTATTTAGAAAATAAGAAATATATACAAACATTAAATACGAGATGAAAATACGAAAAAAATATACGTAAACACGTATAAACATGACATACGAAACGTAAATTTTTACAACATGACATAAGCAAATGATAAAATGAACATGAAAATATTTACAAAAACATAGTAAATCACAGAAAATAATTAACATAAGGTTAATTGAAATAAAATATGTACAAGCATGTTATACAAAAGTTGCAACAGATAGGACATGGAAAATCATAAAATAAAAATGTGAAACCACATAACCATGTCGTAACCATAAGTTACAGTAGAAGGAAAATTTGAAATAAAATTTACCGAAAAAAAATATATTCAAGAAAATTGAAATATTTGAATGATTTAAATTTAAGAAAACTGAATTTAGTAATTTTGACTAGAAAACTGAATTTGGAAAAGAAAATAGTAGTAACCGAAAACAATTTGGACGTAAAATTAAATTCTTACGGTAAGTCACGGGTACGAAAAAGGAGTGAAATAAATAATGTTGCAAAACACAGCAAATTAAATGAATGAATTAAATTGAATGACAAAGATTAAAATTCAATTCATAAAATTATGAATGCATATTTGACATGTAAATTGGTTCATTGTAAGTACACATTTTCGCATATAACGAAACGTGTTGTTACCTTAATTTCTCTCACGTTTGTAAGAACAATATGGAGGGAAATCACTGTAAAATGGTATACAGGATTAGGATGTTCAGGCATATGAAAACAACTGGAACATGTTCCTTCCCGAGATAATTGTTATAACTACGTGACAACTTCGTGAGTGATAATACCCCCCTACACCCCTCCCACCCAGTTAAAAGAACTTAATACTTAATCCAAATTAAATAAAACAAGTAAAATATTCTATCTTCATTAGGACCATAGGTTACTACCATTCTTAAATTCATCATTTATAGTTCGAACGCGCAGCGGAAATTTAATTTTCCTACGTGCAGAGAGCCTAATTTACTTTAGCGTTTAGTTCGCGCTGCTGCGCTCATTGCGGCTAAAAGTTCAAAACCAAGGATTTTGTAAAGATACATTCCCAAATATTTACCGGATGGTTACCGGACATTCACAATTAATGTTTTATGTTATTTGAACTTACACGTACTATACAAATTTGTACGGTAAACAAATTTTACTAAAAATTAAAATACCACCCCCAACCACCCCCCTAATGAATAGTTTCAGAACTTGCATTCACTCACACTCTAGTTATTCTAGATAGCATGTTATTCTTGAAACGGAAACGGTGCCACAGGAATAAATAATAGCCTATATATGTAAACGAGCGCCACCGAAAAACGCCTGTTTTTCAAGAAAATTGAAATTTTTTTTCTTGAGGCATCCAAAATGCCTCGCCGAGGCACATCTGGCCGTTTTTTTGTTAATGGACAGAATCATTCCAAATTTTCAACATCTATAGCTTGCCCAAATACAAGATGCTTGGGGAAGCTCAAATCCGGACTTTCCACCCGGAAGTACCAGTAATTCACGTTTGAAGATCACCCCAAAACCACATCGCACCTTCAACATGGCCGCCATTGCCATTATTTGAACTCTGTATTTATGTACGTTCATTACTCTTATTTTTCGGGCATAAAGCCCAAACTCTAGCTTAGTTGTGTTTTAGGAGAAAAGTACTGAACCATGTGTCCATATAGTGACAACCAATTTTGAAGTGTGATATTTTTTATTGTGTTTGAACGATCGCAACTACTATGAAAAATTTCCACTTAGATCAAACATTGTCCGTTAACTTTAAGGTTCAAATCTCCACTTTAACTTTATGCATTTTAGCATATAATTAAACTAAACTATTCATTCATTTAGCCTTTCTATAATAATCTTTTGCCCCCAGAAACGCTACCATATGTCCAAACGTATAAACGTAATACGACCTGGCATTCTACCGGACACGAATTTTTCAGTGTATATATGTTTATTTTAGTTCTCCTCTTAGCCCGACTAGACCCAACCAAATGCTACCGATAGCTTGAACTACTATTAAAACCAAAAAAATTCTTACAAAGATCTGTTTCCACGCAATTCCGAAAGTCAAACTGTGCAAAAACTTCGAAAACCCCTTTTTGCCCCCCTCCCCAGCCAAACTAGTTGCGGTGTTTAACACTGCAGTTTACCGTTAAAAGCTTGTAAATTTAATAGTAATGCTTTCTGCATTACCCAAAGCCAAGTATCAAGCTTTAACAAGAGCCTAATCACGTTACAAACATGTAAATATTCAATCCGTAGCCAATAACACAAAGTAACGGCCCATTTCCGAAAGTTCAATTGAGTGAAACTCAAAACAGGCCTATCTTTTTCCGTTTTACATGTTCGTACTCCTTCAAACGGCTCTGCGCCCAGTCCCTTTGTTCAACCGACTTCTCCTCCCACTTTCCATTGTTCTCGAGGCCCTCAGCCAATCAGACCACCGTAGCTACCCGCGCTTACTTCCGGTAATGTGCATAAAACCCCAGCCCCAGAATGCATAGTTAGCACAGCTCACAGATCTCAAGCTAGAGAAGGGTCACGCCAGTCGGGAGTGGAGACGCCATGTCCGGGGAATGCCATGCCGGGCACTATGGTAGTGGTTCGTATGTTTGTTGTTAGCTTTTGAAAATTTAATTTAGGACCCCCCAAGTCTAAATTTTAGTTTAAAAACGTAACTTAAACTCTCTCTAGCTAGGGAATATTATGGTGGTGACGCCTGTAGCGGCATCTTAGGTTTCTCACCCCATAACGTCAGAGTGGTTCTCTTACTAAAAACCAAAATCTTTCTTATTTGTTTTAAACTTTAATTCAAATAACTGACGGTTTGATCTTTGTGTGGGATTCATTGGTTATTCACTCCAGACGGACTTTATAAGTAGCCGAGGCTTTTATAATTTGAGGAGTTGACTTGTAAACAGCAACTCTGGGAGGTTTAAGGCTCTGTTTTATCACTTAGAAACAAAACTGTGAAACGGTTGATCTTTCATGCGTGTTTGAAACATACTGTTTGATAGATTGTAACCAGCCTGGGCTGTTCAATCTTGCGGACGACTCTGCGGAGCGTTCAGTATTGCTTTTTCTATTCGAAAAATTAAGTGGTTGTTTTATTCTGAAACACAAACGTCGTTTTAGTCAAAACTTGTGAAAACAAATTACATGTTGTAAATTCAAACTAGTGCTTTTTAAATACTTTATTTCAAAAGCTTTCGTGCAAACTAAATGTAAAGTGTAATTTTTATATTCTCTGTTGTTATAATAAAAACCAGGAGTTTTTTAACTTCAGTTCGTTTGCTAGTCGATTAACTGTTTAAGTGTAAATAAATATGTAAACCATTTTTAGTTTAGCTCTTGATAAACGGTTAAATTTCCATCGCTGGTGGCAGAAAAATTACCAGCAGTATTAAGGTTAGGCCCCTTTAATTTAGGACCCTGCGCTCCATTCCCCATGCTGGGACAGTAGCCCTTGCTGTGCTTATGCCGTAAAAGTCGCAATAATCACCGCAACACCTTAAGCTGAATCTCCGTGTCAAACCAGGAAACCGGAGGCGCTACAAGCACCTGAGCCGTCGTAGCGTCCGCCGTTACATATAGGAGTCCAGTTTTCATAGAATTAGTTCGGACTATCTATGAGTAGGTCTAAGCAGACGCTACTTTAATTATTTTAAAGGCATGAATTATCAAACTAGTGGTAAACGGAAGTTAAACGAACTGTTCATAGCCATGCTATACTGTTTAATTTTACATCCATAAGGACATGAATTATAAAATTAAAATTATTACTAATAGTAAGCAATATTTGCATTTCACATCCATAAGGAAATGGATCATGAAACGAAAATTGTAGTTTCATTTAATTTAAAACCAGTTCATAGAAATTTCTCTTCCAGTGCTTCAAATAAATTAGCACCACATTGTAAATAAAACATCTTTATAATTAGATAATTAGTGTAATTTCCTATGCCTGCAGCACGCCCACCTATGGCCGACGTCGTGGCATCTTGTTCGAGCGAGCTCTAATCCGATCGCGTGCGCCTCGCTTCTTTGTTGCACCATTGCAACATGTCACATGTTGCAGAATTGTGACATTTTGACATTGTTACTTGTTAGCCATTGTGTCTCTAAATGGTGTAATAATTAGTGTAATTTATAGTTTTAACATCAACTAGCGGAGTCGCTCGCTTCGCTCGCTCATTCTACCGGGTCTCGCTGCGCTCGAAGAGATTTCTTGTTGAACTTATATGCTGCTGACATACACTCTCAACAAAAATTATCAAACAAATGTTCAAGGAAGTGATCCGAATAATGTGCACGTTTTTCTTAGTGCATAGTTCATAATACAAATGCTAAACAAAACTAACATGGTCAAATAAGTTCAATGTAGCAGTAGTGTTTCACGTGTTTCTTTTATCCAACGTAGAAAGTTGGCCATTTCCACTACTGAATAAATATTTATCCTAGAACTTACTAAATGTTTATGAAAAAGTGTTGTTTCTGATGACAAACGCTGATTTTCATTTGATTTGCTCACTCAATCAGCGCACACATTTCCTCAGCTACGTGACTTTGATCAATGTTACACCAAGAACCACACATCACTTGTAATTTGTGTTACTACTACACTTTACATGTGTTTTCTTGTTTCACTTATTTTAAGAATTTTTTTGTTTACGTCCTGTTTAGTGAAGATTTTTCCATTGACCCCTTACCACTTAACTTTCTGATGACCCCTCACTTGGCGAATCAGCTGCAGAAATCAAGTGAAAACGCCACGGCTGGAATGTAAATTAGGCCTACACAAGGTAACAGTGGTGCCTATCCCCCCCTGGTTCAGTAAGGAGTTACCCCCCCCCCCCCAATATCAAATGCCCCCCCATCCCGGTTTAAAAATGGTACTCCCATATTTTTGACTTGTAATGAAAATGTGATCGCCAAATTTGCGATGACCCTCCATTCGAGATCTTGAAAAAAAATCTTGACCACCCCGACTCAAGGTCCAAAAATAATGTCACCCCTCCCCTCCCCCTTCCCAAACAAAAATGCGCTTTTCGCATACCCATTGAGACTCTCTGCAGATGATTCCTGTAGCCAAGAATAGTGCTGTAGCCAAAATAAGTAAGTAGCTCTCCACACCGACAGTTACCATTAGATGTAGGGAAATGTGTCTCGTTTTTAACGAAAAGACATGTTGAATTAAAAATGTTCTATAAATGTTCCTTACACCCATCTTTTGTCAAAATTTATGCAATAAGTATGACGACCATACTGTTTACTTGTATGCCCTCATCCGTAACATAGTTAGAACCTGAAAGACCGAAGAAGCCAAGAAACCAGGTGCCAAGACTCTTAAGTTATTTATAAAAACTATACCTGCAGAAATGGTACTAACAGCCTGAAAATCGTGTAACAATGATATCATGGGGGGGGGGTCTGGGGAGACCCCCAGAAGCTGAGGCGTTTTTAGAAATTTTGACTGCTGAAAGTGCCATTTTTGAAATATGACTCTTTCTTCCAGTTGGTCAGTGTGTTTTTGATTCCTCTCCCCCCTTGACGGTACCTGAAAAATGTATGATCCCCCCCTCAAAAGGGTCCAAAAACTTCATGATCCCCCAATTTCCTGGCCCCCTGGTGATAAACAATGACCGGTCCCTAATACTGTATGTAGCTGGGTGCAGCAACAGAATCTGCTGTTCTGTTTCGTTTTCAATCAATATTCATCCGTGCATAAAATTATAAACTAAAACATTTTCTTTTTCTGTCAGGATTTATTTGTTGTGTTGACTGGTCATATTGTGTTGTGGTGGTTGGTGGCGTGTTGTTGTTACATACATATATCAATATTTTTTCAACCATAATTGGTAAATTTTCATGCTACGTAGTAACAAAATAAGCATTAGGACAAGGAGGGGACAGGATACCTGTTTTGTTACCCCGTTAAGTCATATTCGCTTAACCCCTTTACTCAAGTGTCATTTACTGTTATTCCCAATGAAAATTTTCACGATTGTGTGCCTATTGTGTACTTAATGTTCAAAATATTTTCACATACTCCATGTTTTGGTAGTATCTTTGTTAGTGTCTGCATTTGACTCTAATTTCCATTTTTATAGCAGCATAACGAGTACTGTAACTCATTATACATGCGGCTCATTTTGATCTGGTGTGTAAAATATATTTACGTTTACTTGTATTAGTTTCACCCATTTGACTACTACGAGACAGTTCAGAGTAACGCGTGCGGGATGCCGTCAATCGTAGCTTCTTAAGAAACAACTGTATTCGTGTTTGTCTGTTTTCCCTTTTCACTACCACGTGATAGTTCAAACTGACCAATACAGAAAGCAGTCTATTGTGGCCTTTTAAGAACCTTGTTAATGTATATGTATGTTAACCCATTTTGACTATCATGCTCAGGTCGAACCTAACAGTTAAGGTTCTGCCAACAAACATGACTTTTCGAAATTATTGCATTTCCTCACAATAAATATGTTATACTACAGGTTGTGATTGGTACAATCCTTGAGCCTAATGTTGTTCGATGCTCTAGTGACTCGTATTCGTTACTAGAGTGAATGTTATAGAGTGATTTGTCTGTAAGGCTCTCGCCTATAACGAGCTCTTTTGCCTGGCAAAAGAACCGTTTTTGCGTACGCTACCTCATTGGTCCTCCTGAACGTAAGCGACCAACACATAGGAGAAGTCAGATGCTGGAATTCTAAAATTCCAGAAACCTATGATTTTAAATTAATGCAGCAATGATAGAACGGTTTTTTTTTTTCATTTGTGCTGCTAATATTTTTTTTCCAAATATGCATGGTTCTAATAACCTGCTGTCATAGATATTATTTTTTCGGTATCGAAGCGTCGCGCCTGCAAACTGTTTAACTTAGAATATGCACGACATCCCTATGCCTGCTAATTTAATTTTGAATATCTTGTTCAGAGCGATGTTGCACCGCTTGTGTGTAGCACCGGAAGTCAATTTAACTATATTTTTTTTCAATTAAAGGGACGAAGTGCCATCCGACTTCCACGTCACTGAGTGACAGTGTAACTACAGTCCTAGTTACCCTGGGCGAATCAAATAATACGAGTTGGCCAGACTCCATCATTGATTCGCTAGGCTATAAGTCTGCACTTACAACACTGAAGTATCACATGCGGTTGTTGCCAACCAGGAAAAGTGCTTTCCTGCATGCGGTAAGAAAGATGAGAGCCTATATGGCGGGAAATAGAAAGGGGCGTGGCTACTCCCCCTTCCCCTCCCCTATTGTGTAAGCGTTAATCTGATGACATCATCGTTAATTCCGCTGGGTAGTTGAGGTAAATTTCTCGGAATGGAGAAGGAGGATGTTGACCTGCACCCCTGTGACGTCATGAAGGTTGGAGCCATCTTGGATTCTTGGGTGCCATTTTTATTTCCTTTCTTTCCTCCTATTCGTCTGCCATTTTTTATTTGCCTTCGTTTCTTCTTTTCTTTTTTATTAAATTAGTATTGAATCAGTTGAAAAAATTTTTTTTCGGCTGTGGCGAGATTCAAACCACCGTCGGCTGGCTTATTAGATGAGTTAGTGAGTAACGCCTTAGCCCACTGGACCACAAAGACAAGTTAGAAAGAAGGGTTGAGTTGTTGGTCTTAAAAACAAGATTGGAGTTGAAGGAGATGATATCACGAGGCATGGAGTTTTTTTAGAGGAAGTTGACAATTAAAAAAATTATCTGCGGGACTATTAATTTTTAAAAATAAATAAGCAAGCCTCTCTACAGGGTGCCATTACAGCACAAATTTTAAGATCTCCCCCTCCCCCCACCTTTAAAGATGGTTCATTACATCTAAAGAATCCCTCCCCACCCCTATCTTTAAAAATTTACGTAAATAGCAGCCTTTTAAAAATGCCCCACCCCCACCCCTACCTTTTAAAAAAATTACCTAGATAGCAGTCTTGCTAAAGATCGTCCATTACATCTAAAGATGAACCCGAAAAACTCTTGCCTTTTAGAAGAGAAATAAAATTATGGTGCAGTCCTTTAAAGTTTAAGAAATAAAAATTATGGGACAGTCCTTGTAAACTGGGAAAAGATGCAGTTATTATTTCTGTTTTAAGTTGGGCCAAGAAAACTTGGCTTTTAAAATCCCCTCTCCCCTTTATCAGATAACGATAGGGGTGGGGTGGCGTTGTTGCTAAGTGGGGTGATACAGGTGGTGAGCCGGACGTGTCTGGGCATGATAATCTGCACATGTGGTTACTAAGGAAGATACTCCCCTACCCCTTTTCTACCCTCAGCTACACAATTTTGGCCTCTAAAACTTAAGAAATATTACCCTTGCTAAAACTTAAAAAATAAAAATTATGCCACGGTCCTTTAAAAGTTAAGAAATAAAAATTATGGCATACTCCTTTAAAAGCAAAAAAAGAATCATGTCTTTTAAATTTATTCTTACTGTAACCCTTCAAGATTGAATAGTGGGGAAAAAAGATTCATTTTATTACTGTTTTTAAGTTGGACCAGGAAGTTGACTCCCCTCCTCGCTATCAAAGTAACAATCTAATAATACAATAGGACTGGCCACTAGGGTTGTCATTGGAATTTTCCCCTGCAAGTGCACCTGACCCCTTGGCATCATGTCTGGACATGTACGGACAGTTGACTTAAGGTTAAGTTGTAATCGAAAAACAAGAAATACATTTTAGGATGGTAATAAAAAAATGCGTAACAAACAAACAAACAAACATTCAGACAGACAGACACTCGGCATCACTGACAGACTGTAACAAATAAAATAAATAAATAAATAAATAAAAATGACAATTACCTAGCTGAGATCTAAAGATGCCCCCCCTCCCCCACCCCTACATTAAAAAAGCTTACCTAACTGATATTCATCTAAAGATGTCTCCCCCTCTCCCCTCCCACCCCTGCCTAACTAGCATTCATCTAAAGAAATAGATGAAGAAAGAAAATAAATATTATTCCACAGTCTTTACAAAACTCCGTGACCCTTTTAAGAGTGATTACTGGAGAAAAAAAATATGCATTTTATTATTATTGGTCCAAGAAATTGGCTTTAAAAATCAACCGTACACATGTATGTTTTTCACAAGTTATATTGTTGTCAAACTTTTGTTTTAGAGGGAAACAAAACAAATTCTCGTGTAGGCATCCTTGAGCAAAAACCTTTATTGGCCGAGAGAGATCGCTGCTTTTCGTTGAAAACTCGAAATCGGAATAGACATACGAGAAGGCCGTCTATGAAGATTTGCAGAGCTATTCGATGGCCACAGACCCATCCCAAACAAACAAACAAATAAAGTCCATCGTAGATTCTTACAGGGCAACAATGATATAATTTTTTTTTACGGGATCACTGGCATGACACGTGTTTTATTAATGCACACGCAGTTCACTACATGTGCTGTTACGGGTGCACATAAAAAAAAGCAATCAATCGTAAATAAAGTGTTTTTGGTGGTTAATGATCGTGTCTGTTGTAAAAAAAAATGTAGATGAAAGATTTTATTATATACTAGCTGCATGCGTGTCGAAAGACGCATGTGTAAAGTTTGTTTATCGTAAGTGTGCATGGCAAAAGCGCCATGCGTGTGTCAATAGCATATTTTTTACACCAAACAAATTAAAAAATTTGTAGTTAACAACCACTACAAACTGTGGCGTGAAGTAACACATAAAAAATGAAAAGATTTTAGGTTACGATATCGTTTATTGTGTTCGTGATGTTTAGTTAACCTGCGCTAAAAAAGCAAACTTTTTTTCCCAAGTGAGTGGGGGAAAAAAACTTCCGGTTCCGTTTGTATATTAATAAAAATTTCCAAATATGAGAATCATTCGTTGGTTGAGCGTCGTACATTGTCATCATGCCCCCGTTTCATTTTGCTGATCATAAGCGTGAGATAGACCAGTTTATTAGATTTGTATTTATGACCGTGATGTTAGTCTTTGCCGTCATTATTTTATTCGCACAAGTCAAAACGGTTTTCAACGCAGTTTCACAGCCAATGATATATTACGTGGTTGACTTTGCGTTTTTTTTCTCTTTCAATCTGTACAGATAAAAAAGACAGAACGGATAAACAGATAAAAGATGGCGTCGTCATTCTTACGAAGCTTAAAATATTCGTCAAACCAAGCAGAAACAGTAAAGGATTTTGATGACGTGACAGGTTCACACTGCGGGGCGGCAGCCCGTCCGGCCGACAAAAAAGACGGGTATTTCCCTGCTGGGCATACAGTGTTTGTAACGTAAAGTCGTTACGAGAAAAAATGTATTACAGTGCGGAATCTACCCGAAAACAATCGCGGGAAGACTGATTCCGATATTCACGTGTGTTTAAAACCAGAGGGGATGAAACTTTCTACCAAGGAATGGCAGAAACTCTCAGCACCTAAATTTGTTCAGTGGGTCTTTTACTCAGTTCAAAAATGCATTAATACGAGTGGTATTTACGACGGGCTAGTCTGGGGTGCTAAACCGATCGAGTTAAAAAGTTTTTTTATTACTGAAAATGGTGAACACTGGGCGTCTTCGGGGAATAAAAATTATTCTTTTTGGGTATGTGTGAAAATGATTGATAGTGACTCTTGCGTGTGTTTACGACGAAATTGTGAAGGGGTTAATTTATCGTCTTCAGAATGGGAAGATTTAGTTGAAGAAATACAGACAGTGAATGCTCGTATTGGTCAATTTAGCAAGGTTGTTAGTAGAATTTTTGGGGTGGATGACAAACATGTCATGACTTGCCAGATGACACACACATCATACACGTTAGAATCTATGCATGATCAATCACGCTGAGACGGAACAAGATGGCATCGGTTAACAATAGGATGTCATGTCTGTACATGTTAGAGGAGAACCATGATGTCACTTGACTGCTGTGAAGTCACATGACCGGTTAGTGTGTTGCAAACAAGATGGCAGCTGATGGAATTGACCAATCAGAACACTCATTGTAAAATTAGTCACCTAAATGTGCCAATGACAAGGCTTCTTTTCTTTTAACCAATGAAAAGTGTGTTACGTATTACGTGACGTCACAGTGCCTTATAAATATTATTGCAGGCCCTAGGTAGCTACCATTCGACTCTAGCCATTCACCAAACAACCAACCAAATTGGCTACGGAATCTATCATTGGTCTCCGCCATTCAAAAAGACAGTTACGTTTTGAGCCAAACATCGAAGTTAAAAAACTATGGATGTCTACGGCATCATTTTTCTACACCCCTCCATGTGTCAAACAACAGCCGCAGCGAACCCAGCAGCACGACCAACACCAACAGCAGCAGTTACCAGAGGTTAGCCAGTCTTCAGCATTCTACATTCCGTCATGTGTCGACCAGACTGGACTTGCACCCCCTCCATTAGTGCAACCCCACCCCAATAGGATCCAGCGATGGAAGAAGTAGAAGTCCCGGTTTGGCAGCAATACCCATTCTGCCATCCGACCCAACCGGACGATCCGTTACTGTACTGGGATGAAGACGGTGTTACCCATTACCCCTGGCCCAGCCAGCCCCAAACTCTACAGTCACCGAAGCAGATAAATTAGAACGCCGCCTTACCTATGGAGAACAAGCCGAGCAGAAACCAGCAAGAATTTATGGTAAAACCTTGGGCTATTGTAACCGTATCAGTGTAGAAGACTCTAGTCGTTAACATGTTATTTACCTGAGACAATTTAAGAACGAACTCTATATTGGAATAAGAAATAATTTTCCATTGAAAACCCCTACCGCT
>JAHWFP010111061.1:0-13452 GCA_023313725.1 Lithobius niger
AACCCTTCATCAAACACCAAGCAACAACAATGCTGTCTTTGAGTAAACATTGTTACATGCACAGCCGCCTTGTTAAATTTTTGAATTAATGACTGTTAGCACGATTTGTTCTTTGTTGCAACCACGACTCACACAACATGCAGTTGCTACAAGCAGGACAACCAATGGCGTTTTGGGAGTTCAGGCAACAATAACTCGTGGCTGCACCACTCGTGATTCCTGGCAGAACTCACTCGACGCCAGTGGTTATCCTATGCTTGTTTGGCTTCCAGTTAAGTTCACTATTTTAAATATTTTTAATATAGGAAAAATACTTTGTAAACAATGTAAAAACTATTGGCGGCAACAGGCTGCAGTACCAGCTCAGCCAGTGACAGCCAATGTGCAATTTATTTTTAGCCAGTGGCGATAGTGCACATCTTTAGTACGAGATGCGGAAAGACGCTGCAAATAACGAAACAGAAATTAAATGTGGGAACAATTATTAAACGCCTGATAAAATAAATATGATACGCAGTTTTGACCTTTTAATAAAAATGCGAAAAAGGCCAGAAAAGTGCAGTAACTCACAGCAAAGTGCAAAATGCCCAAACTTAGCAGCGAGTCTTGCAAAGAGATTTTATAGGAGTATTAACAAATATGTTAAAGTTATTGAAAACGTACAGTTCCGGCAGAAAGCAACTTGACAAAATCCCGATTTATTGTTATAGAGGCAGTAAGCGATAACAATGACGTGTGCGTTACCATCACTTTCTTAGTGTCATTGTTTAAGGTCTCGTTCCAAACGGGTTTGGAACAGTATGGAAAACCAACACCTACAAAATTATATTAAGTGAGAAAAAAATTAATTCTTGAATAACAACTCGCGAGTCATTTGCGGACAACGTCGGGCGTTTGTTTTAACAAAAGCCTATTATATATATTTGATTATATATACAGGGTGTCAGAAAAGTCATGGTCATAACTTACATGGTATGTAGTACTCATCTAGACGAACAAAAATGTCTTTATAAACATAGGTCTGGAATCAACCCGTTTCCAAGATCCAGTGACCTTTGTCCCACAAAAACACACGCATTTTCAGCCAGCATTCAGGAGCAGCGAGCTAAATTCAGAAACATAAAATACAATGTCTTTTACAGCCAAATGAAAAATCCCTAGCCTGGAAATAAGCGGTGGTGTTTACCCCCTTTACCTCAAAGCAGAAGAAGCGTCTTCTTAGTGTTTTGTAAGAAAGCCAGTTCACACAACAAGACACTGCACTCTTTTGGAATTCACTCTACTACATTCAGCGTGCCACACCATGCTGGCACCCGCTGGAGGCTTAAAAATAAGTAATGTCTAAGCAATGCGAAATGGTGAGTACGTGTCCCGCAAGAAACGAATTTAATTGTGTGAAGGCACAGCGGCCATTAACTTGACCCGAGAAGCGTGCTGCACGAGAGAAGCGAGAGACCACCAACCAACCAACCAACTCGCTTGCTCGCTGCTGCTCCCTCCGCCTGCTCTCGGATCAAGTGCCTGGCCCCTGTGTGTGAAGTCAGCGGTGTGAGGACGTATCCAACCATGACCCATTCGTGAAAAGTCACTAGTTTCTTTTCCTGAGAAACCTACAAAACGAAAACTCGCTGGAAACAAAATTATGGGAACGTAAGGAGGTATTGATTGAATCCTGAAAAGATGCAGGGCGATTCTCCACGACATCACAACAGATGTTCAAAGTGGCCGCCATTTGCCTGGATGCATGCCTCCGCTCTTCTGCTAAGGGATGCACGGATTCTCTCGCATAGTCCTTGGTTTTGCCTTACTTGCTGAAATGCAGCTTCAACTTGTTGCCGCAGTTGTGCCTCGGTTTCAATGTTTCTTGAATACACGAATCCCTTCACGTAGCCCCAGATGCAAACGTCCAATGGGTTCAGGTATGGTGATCGAGGAGGCCATGGACGTGGTCCGCCTCGGCCAATCCATCTCTCTCCAAACAGTTCATTGAGGTGTTGCCTGACAGCAAGCTGGAAGTGGGCTGGTGCCCCATCGTGCATGAACCACATCATCTGACGTGTCATGAGTGGGACATTTTCGAGTAGGCCAGGTAGGTCATCTTGCAGGAAGGTGAGATATGAATCCCCAGCAAGCCTGTTGGATAAAACATGCGGCCCTATGAGAACATCCCCTACAATGGAGAACCGACGCTGATGCCGTGATTGCAGGATCCAGCAATCCAGCTTCATCAGTAAATAACACATTACGCAGGAAGAGAGGATTAGCAGTGCAATGCTGATGCAGCCACTGGCAGAATTCAGCCCGTGCCGGATAGTCGTTTTCGTCTACGGCCTGCACTCTGCAGGTGGTAAGAACGCAGAAATTGTTCATGGAAGATCATGGTTTACATTTTCTGCTGCGGCAATCCGCCGTGTGCTCATTCCCGGGTCCTCGTCAACTCTCTGTAGCACTTGCTCTTCCTGTTCAGGAGTTCGGATCGTTCTTGGTCTTCCCTCTCGTGGAGCGACCTCGAATGAGCCATGCTCACACAGACGAGAGTGGATCCTTGCAAACATACGACGGTCTGGATGCCTTCTGTTTGGATAGGTCTCCGCGTACAACCGTGCAGCTTCCGCTGCGTTTCCGTTGGCCCGGCCATACATGAAATGCATGTCGGCCATCTCTTGATGGGTATAGTTAACAGCCATTGTGCTCTGGCAACACATACAAACACATAACCAGACACTGTAATTGTGAGATGCACTTGTGCTCAACACATGGGGAATGTCTGGGCACAGCTCATGAAATGAGGATTTTTCACTTGTCTTTAAGAGACATTGTTTTTTATGTTTCTGAAATTAGCTCGCTGCCCCTGAATGTTGGCTGAAAATGCGTGTTTTTTTGTGGGACAAAGGTCACTGGATCTTGGAAACCGGTCGATTCCGGACCTATGTTTATATGGACTTTTTTGTTCGTCTGGATGAGTACTACATACCATGTAAGTTATGATCATGACTTTTCTGACACCCTGTATATGATTATATATATATATTTTTTGCTTGCTATAATTTCAAAAACTGCAGTAATGTTTAATAATAAATAAATTAATAACTTGATTACATGAGTAGAATTGAAGTTACAGGTAAGCCAGATGAATGTAACTCTCGTCGTAGCGTCTGGGGCAATGAAGTGCTAGGCAATGTGCAGGCTGATTCTTGGCAACATGTGATATAAGCGACGTTTTTGTCTATATTGCCCCTCACTGGATTTTTCTGCTGTCCCGGGAGACTACATTGAGAGTTTATTTAATTAATTTTTATAACCCTAAGAAATGTAACTAGGCGTATAACTAAGTAGTGAAGCTTGCAGTTAGTTACTCGGCCGAGCGAGAGATGCTACAATAAAGGCGTTTTCCTGTGTCCTGTAAAATTAATTCAGAAAATTTTTCGTAACTACTTGGCCTATATATGATTTTATATAAGTCGATCCACGTACTCCACTTGCATGATTTCTTCCCAGTGCTCTGCAAATGAATTGTATTACTAGTTGGATCTTTACCAGAAAAACTGCGTGGTTTTACGTAATGCGTTAAATTTGGCATATAAAGGATAAAGAACACTGCGTTGATTCAAAATGTATGAAATTGGAAGTAAAAGTATTTTTTTTTTACCATTTTTAATATTTTTGCATAATTCACACTGAAAGAACTTTCACTGTGGTATTTTTGGCAAATTGCTGTGTGTTGTGGTTTAGTAGTGCTCGGAGATACTAGACCTGTAAATGGGGTTCTGTCATTGCCACTACTAAAAATCGGATTTGCCATCCAAAGGAAATACAGAACATTTCCGAAAACATTTAAGGCGGAAATTTCATTTTCGAACTCATGCTTTTCGTACATTAATCTTCCCATTTTATGAAATTTCAACCAAATCAGAACAAAATTGCAAAAGTTTACATGTTATAAACACACACACAGACTAACAAAAGCAAAAGTAGTGTATTCGACTGAATTTGGCTTTGCTCGTTCAGCCACTGAACCACATCATTTCTTTTTATGATGTGGCACCGTAAGGCATGTTTCTTAGCATTCGTGTTATGATTCGACAAACACCACTGTACTTTGATAAGGCATTCTACAATTCTTGGTTTGACTTAATTCAATCTGCAGACATTTACAGTCAGGATACAAATTCGGTAAAGAATCTTATGACGTTAAAAAAATACCGTACACATCTTCATGATTTGTGTGCCATTTAGTTATGGAAAATGAGATAAAATAGAAACATTTCTCCAGGGTAGATATCTTAAAATAAAACTTTAGTTAGAGATAAAATAATGGTCCATAATTATTTACATATATTTTGCAAAGTAGTTTCCATATTCGGCTTTACCATCAAGCTCCACGAGACACAAGACCTAATTTTGCAAATTTTTCATTTTGACGAATTCCTCCTTTAATAATTGTAATGACTATTTGTTGAAAAAAATTTAATTCAATGAATTCTCCACAAATTCGAAAATTACATCTTAATTATGCCTGGTCAGCTAAAAAAAATCCTTGTAACCATGTTGAGTGCAGTAATAAAAACTATCAGTCAGTTGGGTCAATTTTGGCTTTTTATTCCGACTTACGGCTCTGCCCGTGAAGAAATTAAGTGAAATTAAATATGTTTTAACACACAATTATATAGGTTATACAATGCAGAAGTTACAATATGCAATGCAATGACAATTGAAACAAGCGTGCAGCAAACCAGCCAGCCAGCTTGCCACCATCTCAGCGGTTTTATTTGAAACTTGCAAAAAAACCAGTCAGACTTCTCTAAAACAAACATCGAATTTAAAGGTTCCAATTATTAATGGATGCCAAAGTGCGCTGGAATCAAAGGGAGAAAATTTAAGTCCTATCACGAGGATACAAATTAAATCCAAAGTTAACTCCTTTGGATATATTGTTTGTTTATTCTACCTTTTATTGGCTTTTGGTCTTAAAATGTAGGCTTAGGGCGTAGTGGAAACTATTAACCTAATACGTTTCATTTTAAAAAGAGGCCACGCATTTTAATTAAATAACACGATCTATTCCTCTTCATTAAACATGAATTTATCGCGAATTAAAATTTCCTGCAGCCATCATGTTAGTTTTCAAGAACGGCTTTCACCCAAGTGTATTTTTCAGATGTAATGAAAGTGTTTTTGAAATATTCAGATTAATTTTGTTTATCCATTGGGTTTCATTTCAGCTTCGTTATTGCAATGTTTTTTTTAAAGTAAAATTCGCTGCTTCATTTACCCTTCTAAATTATTGACGATCCAAGAATTATTGTTAATGCAGTATCGAACAGTAACAGTGTTGCATATTAATTCTACAAAATACTACACTTTCTTAATGACAATATTTTAAACTTGATTACTGAGCGATAGGCAATGTTGAATTGGCAGCTTAACAGCCTTTATATACTTGCGAAATATGTTTGGTCTAGTACTCCATACGGCTCTAAAGAATTCAAAAATACAACTATTAAACAATGCCTCTTTTGATGTCCGCTGATGCTCGGTCTTTGTTCATTCAACAATAACATTCCTTTTTCGTTATAACCACATAATAGTACATGTGGCATACTTTGATTGGAATATTACACATTTCATGTGGGTACCTTAGGCCAATACAAAGTTTTTCAGAGGGGGAGCCACCTCGATTTCCATGGAGAACACCAAAATGCTGCCCCAACCAAAAAAAAAAAACACTTTTTTGCTGTAACTCCTTAACCGTTAACGAATCAAACGCATAATGTCGAGCAAAAATATTCAGCACACAATTCTACATAGGAAAAGTGATACACGTCTTATACGTAAAAGTTACACTTGAATCCCAAAATCATATTTAAAGTACAGTCGCGGCCAAAAGGTTTTACAGCCTCAAGAGCTCCAACAATAGGCCGAATTGGGCGTTAGTGTGTGCTGGTTAATTGCTAGCTCGAGACTTTATTGTTGCCGGGCAAGCATTTTTCAAGTAAACTACGGTAGTCTAGAATGGTTTGCAAAAGAATGTCGTAACAGTAACGGTATGAATGGAATTCCAAAATGTAGCTTTGTTTATAGTTTCCGAATAATAAAATAGTAATGAAAGCTATGGATTCGTATTTTTTAACACGATAAAAAAATAACACAGCATCTTTGAGGACGACCCTAAATCCTTGTGACGTATTTTTAGCTTTTCTGAACGCCATTCTGAAAGTTGTATCCTATTTTTTTCTATCTCCAGGAGATTCTGTTTGAAAGTGAGCATTACTTAAAATAGAAAATATACGTATGGAAAAATAATACCCTTTGCAGTCTGGATAGACTTGAGTGTGGAAAATTGGTGTCCTAAAGTAAAAAGCTTCGGTGTAAATAGAAATAAGTAACTTTAAAATAATTCCAGAGTGATCAACACCCATCGTAATAACGTTAGCGTACAAGCTTCCATTACAAAGCTGACAAAAAAATATCTAAAATATGTTCTACTTAATATAAACAAATCTTTGAGCGGTAAGTGTAGGCTTCAGGTGTCATCGTTTGTTTTTCGAGGAATTATTATTTCCTCTGAATGAATCTATTTAGCACTTCACTCAAAGCAGTGTTCCACTTCAGGCTTCAATGCATTTCACTCGATTAGGATGGCTTTTAGTAGGTCGCATTATTATTTGTCGTGTTCCGTAAATACTTTTCAACTATAGCCTAGATTGGTCGCCATTCCTACTGCAAAAGTGTTTAGTATGATGTGCAATGTGCAGACAGGCCCACTACAAACACTTTTATGCCCTTTTAAGATAGTGTATCAATTAGTGGCGGTTATATCTCTTATTTTGTTTACTTTCTGCCACTAAACTAGTTTTTTATTTTTTTTAACGAACACGCAAAGTGGAACCTTGTACTGCCAAAAGGAAGATGACAACTCATTAGCAAGTGGTGTCTTCATTGCGTTTCGTTGTTATTGCATTAAGTTTTTGTTTAAACACAATCATCTCCCACTTTAAAGGATGTTTAAAATGGTTGTCAGTGGTTATAAATAGCTTCCCTACACCTCGCGTACCATTACAGAAACAAGGGTTTTAATAATTAACGACAAATCGAGGCCGTGTAATTTTACAACAAACAGCTGAAAATGCAGTCTACCTAAAATATATGCTGACTGAATGAAGTGCAGTGAAACCTGATGAGGAACTCGTAGCTATACTGCTGCTTATTCAATAACTTTTCTATACTTTGTAAATTTTTTATGAACCTCTTTATTTTTTTAATATTTGAAGATCATACACTGAATGAGCCTTCTACTATATTTATGTAAACTGTATCAGTTACGCCTCTTTTCACTATTTGTTAATATTTTTTAATATTTCTTCCTAAACTCTCCTGTAATACTCAGACAGGTTTGAAGAGTAATTAATGGTTGAAACAATGGCAGATGACGTGCAGTGCAGCAACTAACAGATGATCGTCAAACTGGGCGTATTGTTGCACGTTCTAGGGTATTTCGAACAACTTTTGTTCGTAATTTTGTTGGTTCTCCTGTTTGCTTTGTGATGCCTCTAACATCCGAAAATGACTAGAGACGGAAAGCCGAAGGCTCAACAGGAGTTTAATAAATACAGATGCACACCTATTTATGTTACCTTTTGGACTTATATGTCAGACTGCCTGAGTGGGGAAATGGAACCTACGACCTTTGAAACCAAAGGCAGAGTTTCTACCACTGAGCTATACTGACACGGCCAAAAGTGTATGTTTATATGTATGTATGCACGTGTTAAATGCTACCTAACCTAACCAGAATTTGTGTTATTCCACTTGATGATTTCTGCACACTGCTCTACAATAATAAATGCTCTTTCGAAAAGAATACTGCAGTCACATTAAAATCACGTTCAATAGGCCTTGGTCGTTGTTAATACCTATATTTTAAACTATAAAAATTGAAAATCGGTTTATTGATTCGATCTCTAGATGAGAGCAAAAATGTCGAGCCCATTTGTCTTTCCGTCACAAGTATTGTAGTCACGTTAAAATAGCATTCGAAATGCCCTAGGTCTTATCCATACCTACGTTTTAAGCTATAGACCATGAAAGTCGGTTCATTAGTTCGATCTCCAGGTGAGGGCAACGAGTCCTAACAACAACAACAACAAAAATTGGGCATACTGTGCACGCAGAACGGTTTGATTGTTGTTATTAAAATTTTTAACACAGTGAAATAGTTACAACATGACCCCAAACTTGGTCATCTCATGCTCATGCTCTTGGTCATGCTTGGTCAACTCATTGGTCTGTGTCAATTCCGGGCGAAATTATAGGATTTCAAAGTTTGACGTTTAACATGGAAATTCATATTGAGGCTTACAGGCAGTCCTTGATATGAAGAAATACTCTAAAGAGCAAACATGTTTAAAAATACCAGTTAGAATTCAGGAGAGCTCACGGTTATTTATAATGCAAAACAAAAAAATTTACATAACTATGCAGATATAATGTAACTATTATAATATACTGTGGAATACCAAGCCTGTTTTGCAGTAAATTGACCTTTTACGTAGACTACTGGCTGTCCTAGAACGCCTTTTAAAGACGAGCACCACAGAGAGGGAGTAGAGAGGGTGTCCAACAGCAGACCTTTCTGCCCAGGGCAGTGGATAGCCAAGAAACAAGCCCCCCCTTTCAAAATAAAAAGGACTGAAGCGGGGCGCAAAAAAGATTTTCCAAGTTCAATTTATTTTTGCTTTTTAAAAAATTGTTTTCGTTTTAGTTTAAGAGTTGGACTGCATTCTTTCATCGTAATTGGGTGTAAAAATAGTGGTTGGGGATTAAACAGTGATGGGGCGTAAAATTGTGGTGGAGCATAATTGCGGTTGGAGGGGGTGGTAAAATTGCAGTGGGAGCATTAATTGCAATGGGGAGTAATTATAGTGGGGGAGCGTAAAATTGCCATTTTGCTCCCCCCCACCGAATAATAATTCCTAACTGCAGCTCTGTTTCCGCCACTGTCTTCGACACCAACTGTATTAAGGAAAATTGTCCCACATCCAA
Source organism: Lithobius niger (assembly GCA_023313725.1). Taxonomy (NCBI): domain Eukaryota; kingdom Metazoa; phylum Arthropoda; class Chilopoda; order Lithobiomorpha; family Lithobiidae; genus Lithobius; species Lithobius niger. The sequence continues at coordinate 9,043 of JAHWFP010111061.1, forward strand.
TTTGTTTTTTCAGAGCTTTAACATATTGATTCGCCTTTTCCGCCGGTAAAAATTTCTCGCCGAGACGATTAAAATGGTGTGAAAATCGGCCAAACATTTGCGAAACTGCCGAAATTTTGGCAAATATGACAAGAGCGGCCTTTTTTAGCTACATCCTCCTCATATCGTCACGTGTCGTGCCGATTCTAAAACGGGGGGGTTGGAGGCTGAGAAGGTAAAAATTAAGAAAGTAGCTGGTTTTCAATGCAGGCGAGAATATGTTTCCGGTTTCTAAACAGAGGGCATCCAGTTCCCTTAAATAATCTGTCAATCTTAATAATTTCAGTCTTATATGTTAATTAATTATTCAGCATTTGATGAAAACGTGAAGTAAGCCCGTGGCCGAGGGTAAATGCACTTTGGAGCACTTGGGGCGTGAGCGCGCCCGTTTTTAACCGCAGATGCCTTTTTTTTCCTCCCCACCCCCACCTCGAAAAAGTTCATCGAAATATTTGTTCTTTTGCATTGGTTTTGGTTTTTCAATTGTACCCACTTTTCTGCGTACGCCTATGCCCATGGCATTGCTATTCTCTTCAACCGTCTCTTTACCTGTAAATCACCGCAGTGAGTAAAGATATTGTATAGCCTGTTGACGCTTAAAATTTATAGTTTTGTTTGTGCTGTTTTCTTTTGCAGCTAATTATTCGATACAGAAAAAGTAAGCACAAAATTGTGTTAATTGTTGAAATTTAATAAATCTCACATGCTTCCGTAGAATTTGCCAACAATGACTGCAACTTGATGGCATCGTCCAACGTGATTACTGTTCGTGCAGCGTATTGTTGGAGAGATGAAATGTGCAAAACCTTTTAACAGCGACTGTACATCACCCTTACTTCGCGTGAACACTCCTTTTCTCAATTGGTTGTTCAAAGTGCTATTGCGAGTCCTCTAAAAGCCCAAAATGGACATGCTTAGGATTTTTTGAAAGGTGGAGATCTATTCTTTCCAACAATCCTAACCGAAATTAATTAATTTAGATAGGGACCGTGCTATGCCCATTTAAAGGCGAAGAGATAATGGCGTAGCTGTAAAATCGAATGTTGATTTTCGAATTCAAAGTTCTCTTGGAAGCCTTCTAATACTCCAAAATGGATTTTCTTAGAATATTCTGAAAGCGGGGCATCTATTCTTTCCATCAGTCCTAACCGAAATTGTTTAACTTACATAGGGACCGTTCTATGATCATTTAAAGGTAAAGATATAATGGTGAAGTGGCAAAATCGTATATTGTTTTTGGAATTCAAAGTGCGCTTGCGAGCAGTATAAGAGCCCAAAATGGACATGCTTAGGATATTCTGAATGTTGGGGATCTATTCTTTCCATCAATCCTAACCGAAATTGTTAAACTTACATAGGGACCGTCCTATGCCATTTAAAGGTGAAAATGGCGTAGCGACGAAGGCGTAATGTGATTTTCGAATTCAAAGTGGTCTCATAGCCCGAAATGACATGCTAAAAATATTCAGAAGGTACCTAATTGTTTAGCTTAGATAGAAACCATTCTACGCCCATTTAAAGGTGTAGCGGCTAGTTTCAATTTCTAAGTTTCATTGTGATGCTAAACAATTTCAGTTAGGATTGATGGAAAGAATAGATCCCCACCTTTCTGAATATTTTTACCATGTCAATTTCGGGCTATTAGAGGGCGGACAAGACCACTTTGAATCGAAAATCACTATACTTTCACTTTTAAATGCGCATAGAATGGTCCCTTTCTAAGTTAAACAATTTCGGTTAGTATTGATGGAAAGAATTGATCCCCTGCTTTCAGAACATCCTAAGCATGTCAATTTTGGAGTATTCGAGGGCGCCAAGTGTTCTACATGGAAATTGAGGTGGCTCATCTAGTGAAAAACTTTGTATTGGCCTAACGTGCTCACATGCAAATGGCATATTCCAATCAAAGTATGCGCAATTCTTTGAAATATTGGCATGTACCACACATAAATAAGGTTTGTAACTTTCTGCCGGAACTATACAAAAATAAAATGCCTATTCCTACCATAGGACCAAGGCCAGTTTCCTAATAGTATAATACTCCTAAAAGAAATACAACAAATAGCATAACTTGCTTTGAGTTATATGCACAGTGCAACTGCATTTCATTGCAAAATCATTATGTTAACCATAGCCATTTAAAGAAAAACGCCAAAATAACTAGCTTTCACGTCATGTAGATGCCAACATTAGCATTCAACCAAAATTCACAAGTTGAACTAAGTACTTGTGACTGTGGCACTTGCCTGAAGTAAAATCAAAATAGTACAAGTATATTGCAATACTAAAAAAAAAACACTAGCAAAACTAGTTCTTCATAGATTAGAACTTAACGATGTGACTAGAATTCACTGCATATAGATCATAGTACACACCATCTAGTAAGTATGTCTGTCGCATGAAGAACTTAGAATGCCTATCGACTGCCTTACAAACCACTATTATGTGAAGTGAATTAATTTTCATTTTTCAATTTATTCACTTAATATGATTAATATTTATTTTATTACTCAAATTATATACAGTGATTCATATTTTTCCATGCATATTGTGCAATATGTTTACATTTATGCATCGAGTTGACAAAGGAGGGCAGTACCACGCTTAACCCAGTGCTGTACTGGCACATCAGTTGGCAACAGTAAAGGAATAACAAAATTGGTAGAATGGCCAGTGGTGGAAAGAATTCCTCTGCGTGCACTTGTTTTGTATAAAGGGCATTTATATCTCGATCCTTCAACTAGTTCTGCCTTCTTGACAGGCTGCAGCCAGATAATTGGTACAACATCACGAAGCACTTTAGGATATTGCTCAGCCAACAAGCCCCTAAGAAAAAAGTCAGTAATTAGGCTATACACACATAGAGTAGAAAATCTCAACAAATAAATAATCCGAAAGAAATTCTTCATCATGTTTACTTCTAATACATGGAGATAAAATGTAAAGGTTAATTTGGTAGCAATAGCTGCCACTTGGTCACCACATAAAATGTATTTGATGTGAGAGTTAGATAGACGAACTATGACATGTTTTTTTATAATGAGAAAAAAATTACAATTTTACATATATACAAATTTATAAGCTTTAAGAAAATTCATTTCTTATTTTATTTTCTCTACTACTTCGAATAAATAGTAGTAGCCTTTATTAAAGTAATACAGTACGTCTAAGCAATATTGTCCGCATAATATCTCGTTGATTGCTTTAATTCATTTTGGATTCCAGATAAATTTCCTGTATTGAAGGCATTTAAAGAGTTTTGTCAGAGGTTTAAGGTCTAACGAATCGAAGTAGATGGCACACAAAGGTCCTATAATGTAATATGCAGCCCAATGTGTTCTGTCTACTTCTATCGAAGTTCTCTATACTGTATTCAGATGCTCTGGGATGAAAAGATAGTAGGTGTTTCGTAAACATGTTTCTGAATGTACAGATCCCTAGCTTTATTGCATATTTGGAAGGACCTCTTCATTAGATTTGTCATCATTGATGGCTTCTGCATTGCCAGCAGTGCCACCTGCAGTTGCCCCAAAGCTGAAAGAGCTGGTAATAAAAGGGCGGGTAAAAATCTTCCTTTCTTGACTTGTGTACATGAGATCCTAAAATTCAATTCCTTGCCGTTCGTTCTAGCCTTTGAATTCTCGACTGTTGCATTTTAGTGACTGGTAGAGATACTGGGGCGTTATCATTTTTCATTAACTGAGAGTTGGACAGATGAATACTTGAGTAGGGTAGAACGCGATATTAAGTCAGGTATATACCCCCACTTCCGGTCACGGGATAAAGTGGGATAATGGCGTCACTTTCGTTTTTCATCAATCTGGAGGAGGGTTGAAAAGTGCTTTTTACTACATTTTTCCCGGCTTTCGTCAATTTGGAGCAGGGTGGGAAAATGAGGGATGTCAATCTGGAAGATGCTGGGAAACCGCCTTTTAACACCTTTTTCGTCGATCTTGAGGAGGAAAAAGGAGGTACCTTTTTGCTACCTTATTCGTAATTTTTTTTTTTTTTTAGACTCACCTACGGAAGGAAGGGAATCGTAAGGACATGAAAAATTGTTTTCTCACATAATAAAAGGAACGAAAAGTTTTCTTTCGAGAGAAAAAAAATGAATTCAAAATCATCGTTTACGTGTACGTATTGCAGAAATATCTATGCAACTCGACAAGATTCGATCCATCATCTTCCCAACCATCGATCCAATCTTCAACTAGAGTGTTTACTCTTCGAAAATTAGTTGAAAGATATTGAAGGTGAAGTAAGTTGCAAGTTGGTGCATTATAAAACGCAACGAATTTATTTCCGCAAAATTTAATATCGATTCATCACTAGCACTCAATCTGCTGTATTGTCCACTCAAATTTATTATTA